>JAVXUP010002120.1:0-158653 GCA_033070095.1 Escallonia herrerae | reverse complement strand
GATGAAATGGTCTTGAAGTTATCCGAAGATGGAGATGCTAAGCACGTTATGCCAAAAGGTTCCTGGAACGCTAAAAGCTTGAATTCTTGATCCAAAAACTCGAGGGGAAATAACTTGAAATAGTTGTAAGGTCCCCTATGCTCACTCAACATTTACGGCTAAAGTGGCGTGGTTGTTCTACGGCGACGGTGAGTTCTAGGTTTGTTGATGGAAAAGACATTATTTGCCTCATCTGCATATTGCAAACATAAAAGACATTGCTTGACTAAAATACAGAGAACTCAAAACATCTAGCACAGAAACCAGAACACTCAAGTTAATTTGATTGTGGCAGTACAAGGACAGAACAAAATCCACTCCACTACATTATGTAGCGGACAGTCAAGTTAATTTCTCGCAGTCGAAGGGCAATCTGATAAAAAGTACCGTCTACTATATTATGTGACGGACGGACTTAAAAAAATGTAAAAAAAAATAATAAAAATCTGGACCATCCACATATTGCATATGGACGGTCAAATCGCGTGGACAACTTACTCATGTTGCCCGCACGGTCTGCTGATTAGCTCATATATATATATATATATATATATATATATATATATATATATATATATATATATATATATATATATGTGTGTGTGTGTGTGTGTGTGTGTGTGTGTGTGTGTGTGTGTGTGTGTGAGCTGATCCATTGATAGCGCTAGCAAAATAGGATAAGTTGCTAGCGCGATCTGGCTGTCCATGCGCGATCTGTGGACCGTCCAGATATTTTTTTTTACGTTTTTTAAGACCATCCGCTACATTATGTAGCGGACGATTTTTTGACAAAAATATCCTCCAACTTAAAAACAGCCCGTCCGCTACATTATGTAACAGACGGACTTTTCTGACTTTTTTTTCTCTTTCTCTCATTAATGCTCTAACACTCTGTCTCTCTGTCTCTGTCTCTCATTCGCTACATAATGTAGCGGATGAACTTAAAAAAAGCGCAAAAAACAGATTTGGACCATCCACAGATCGCGCGTGGACGGTTCAGATCGCGCTAGCAACTTAACCAAGTTGCTAGCGCGAGCAATGGATCAGCTCCCTATATGTGTATATATACGTATACGTACACGTACACGTATACGTATACATACACGTATACGTGTATATATATATATATATATATATATATATATATATATATATATATTTTTAATATGAATCCTTTTCAAGTTCATCGTTTTCTTAAATAATTAGCCTGGAGGAATTCGATAAGTTTTTCAGACAATCCTCCTAACACTAAGTTTTATACAAATCTTAATACTAACAAATATTGCATTATTTGTCTTGTTTAATATTTAAGAAATGAGTTTGTCTTTTTGTTTTCTGTGTTTATTTAGTTCTTCTATTCTTTGTTTATCATAAACTAAAAATTTCCAATCTTCTTTTGTTTTAGAAGGTTTCTTTTTATCAATTTGCATATTATCTAATTTTTTACATAAATCTTCTATATTTTTTGTAGATGTTTGCTTAGGCTTTATTCTAATTTGTTCTTCTAACTCAGTTATTTGGATTTGTAAATTTTCTATTTTTTCTAAACATGTTAATAATAATATAATTATTATATTATTTTGTTTTTTGTTTATTATCTCAGTAGGAGTCCCTACGTTGTTTTCGACTGTAAGTCAGGTTTTTATCAAATTAAAATGTGGCCCGAAGATATTAAATGGACTGCATTTACCACACCAGAAGGCCTATATGAATGGTTAGTTATGCCATTTGGCCTTAAGACAGCACCAAGTATCTTCCAGCACAAAATGGATGATATTTTTAGACCTTATAATGATTTTATTTTAGTATATATTGATGATATTCTTATTTGTAGTAAAAACGAGACAGAACATTTATCCCATTTAGATTTAGCCTTTAAATTATTTGAAAAACACGGTTTAATCCTTAGCAAGAAGAAAATAGAATTATTTAAAACAAATATAAAATTTCTGGGTATGGAAATAGGAAATGGCAAGATAAAATTACAAGAACATATATCTAAGAAAATTTTAGATTTTCCAGACAAGTTAGAAGGACTAAAACAAATACAAGCATTCTTAGGACTTGTAAACCAAGCCCGTATGTACTTTAAAGATCTTAGTAAATTAATTGGACCATTATACAATAAAACAAGAAAAAATGGTCAGAGACACTTTAATAATGAAGATATTAATCTAGTTAGAACAATAAAAGAAAAGGTACAATATTTACCTGATCTTTATTTACCCTTAGATACCGACTATCTAATAGTACAAACAGACGGTTGCAAAGAAGGATGGGGAGCTGTCCTATACTGCAAACCTACTAAATACAGTAATAAAAAAGAAGAAAGATTATGTAGATATGCAAGCGGTAAATACAAAGAAAGCAATCAATATCTTACAAGTTTAGATTTCGAACTATTAGCAATAATATATGCACTTGAACATTTCAAAGCACTCTTAATAAGTAAATATGAATTTTGCATTAGAACAGATTGCGAGGCAATTGTCAGATATAATAAAACCAAAGACTCCAGATATACAAATAGATGGGCAAAGTTTTTAGCAACACTTAGCAATTATAGGTTAGACAAAATTGAATGGCAACATACAAAAGGAAAAGATAATACTTTAGCAGATTTATTATCTAGAAAATTATTCGCTTAACAAATTTTTTTTGCAGATATGACTCCTTTCGAAGCAAAACAGCAAATCAGATGGTATAAGCAACTAATCCTTCGTGAGATGAATAGGATAAGAGACATACTTTGCTTGCCAAAAACTGATTGTCCTTGGGAACAAGAATACAGAAAAATGACAATTTCCCAGTTACAACAATATATAAAGCATATGAGGAATAAACTAGATCTATTTGGAGCAGTTTTCTGCCATTAGACTTTGTAAATGTCCTTTTAATTTCAGACCTTATGTGTGATGTAACTCTTTAAAGAATATTTTAATATGAATTCTTTTCAAGTTCATCGTTTTCTTAAATAATTAGCCTGGAGGAATTCGATAAGTTTTTCAGACAATCCTCCTAACACTAAGTTTTATACAAATCTTAATACTAACAAATATTGCATTATTTGTCTTGTTTAATATTTTGCAGGACAATGAATCCCTTTTCGGGAGGAAGACCTCCTTGGCGAGCTAGACCGTCGCCAATGTCGAATACACCTCCTTATAATCCTCCTTTCCCTACACTTTTTCCTTCATACACCGATAATTCAGGAAGACAAAGAATTAATTTTGATGGAAGTAATTTAGGCGTTATTCATGTAGGAAGCAAGTTTCAAATAAAAGACCCTAAAATTACTTCTCTTCCAATAGACCAAGTCACCCTTTTAGACAACATTTGGCAGTCTTTTATGCGTAAAGACAATAGTTGGTTTGTCAATGCTTTGAACGGATTAGCATCTTATTTCCACAAACTTAGAGACACTCGTAGATTTCAATTCTATTGTGTTTTTAGGGGAAAACAACCCGGCATTTACAAACATTTTCCAGAGGCAATGCATCATGGTGTGGGAAACCATGAAAAACCTTGGTTTAAAGGCACTCAAACATTTGAAGAATCTCATAAATTAATGCAAGATCATTATGGTCTAAATTATTTTATAAGTCCTTTTTGCACTAACCCTGACACCTCACTTGCTACTTCTAATTCAGGTCCCATTCCTTCTTCTCCTGGATCACAATTTTGCAAAAATTGTGATATTTTAATAAAACATTATAGTGATTTGAAACAAGCCACTGACAAATTAGCTTTTGACAAAACACAATTAGAAGTTCAAATTTCTGAGTTAAAAACAAAAGTACAAATTTTTGAATTAAATGCCTCAGATTGGAAAGATAAACAAATTTCTAAATTTTCCAAACATCAGCAGCTGAAACAACTTCTTCACACACCTCCTGTTTCTGGTATTCAAGAGACAGCTAGTCCTGTTCTACAGGTAACAGGTAAAGACTCCTCAAATCCTGTGATAGCTGGAGGTTTGCTCAAAATCTCTGAAAATCCCTCAAGCTCGGGAGAAAGAACTTCTAGTCCAGCACCACCGGCGGCTGGTAAAGACACCTCAAGTCTGGAGACCCCTTTCCGTTTGGGCAAAACGGAACTCAGAAGACAGAAGATCAAAGAAACAAAGAAGAAGTTAATGGCCGATGCAATCAAGAAACAAACTGCTGATATGATATACAGCATCTTCTCAGATTTTGACAAAAACTACATTCAAGGACAGTATAGTGAAGAATTTGCACAGAAGCCGTATACAAGTTCAGACTTCAAGCGATTAGACTATGAGCTGGATGAAGTATTGAAGACATCATCATCTGATGATCCAGATACTGCCACGTCTCACCAGAAGATATCAGAAAAACGGGACAAAGGCAAAGGAAAGCTAGTAGATATTGAAAAGGACAAAGCATCTTAGTGGACTCTTGGACCCACGAAGATTCTTAAAAACAAGATTACTTTTACACCTGTCCCTCTACTTTCGGTGAATCACTTTACTTTTGCAAAAGTTTATTCCAATAGAAGACAGATTCCTGTATAACTTTTGACTATGTAAATTTTAGTGTGCCTTTTTGACATAAGAGCGCATCTACTTTTGTAAAGATAGATGTAGTGCGCATCTCTTTTTAGGACAGCTGTTACTTGTAATTATTAGAGTTTAGGTTTTCTCTGCCTATAAAAAGCTTAGAGCTCTTCAATTGTAGACACGCTGAAACTACTGCATTCTCGAGATCAATAGAATTCTCCCATTGCTCTCAAATTTTCAACCTCTCAACTCCCTTGTTCATAATCACAAATCTGCTCAGTTAAGAAGACTTCCAGTAAAGTTTAGAGTTTTCAAGTAAGATTCTTTCTTTACTCTTATAGTTTAGCTATTCTGGGGTGAACACGCTCATGAGGTGAAAACCTCTCTATGAATTGAAAAGGAAACATTTCTTTCAAAAAATTCTAACATCTCAAAGACTAAAACATGATATAGGAGATAGGATTTTAGAGATCATATGGAATTTAGTGTAAATGATGAGCTCTGCCTTGTATATAAAAAAAAAGGATTTTTCAAAGAAGGACAACTTAGGACTACTTGATAGGTTTTTAAACAAGAGTGGGAGCGAGTCATAGGGTAGTAAGCCGAGTGATGGCGTTGTAAATCCCGCAGACTAACGCATGCCCTGAGTTTTTTAGCCTAACTGGAACATCTTAGGAAATCCTTTTAGAACAATCCATCTATCTTATTTTAGAATTTGTTTAGGTCACCTCGGCAACTCATCATCTTCTAGTTTCTGCCATATCTTCTCTAAATCGATCCTCTATAGCGCTGTTTTTCTCTGAAATGTTACCATTTTTTCCAACAATGGTTTTTGGTCTAACCGGGGACTAAGATTTTTAGAAAATCGTTTTTCCGGCCAAACCCCTCCATTTTGGAATTAGATAACAAAATTAATAATTCTCTACAAGAAATAGAAGCTATTCGAGTAAAACAACACAAAGAATTAGAAAATTCTAACAGACGGTTATTCGAAGAATTTGAAGAATTAATGACAAATAAGAATAAAAATAAACAACAATATGAATTTGATAAAGATGCAATAACAGAAAATGATTTTGACGAAGATATACAATCTATATCTACTCAAATTACAACTAATAATACAAAATTTAATTTAATGAATGAAACCCCTTACATATTTATGAAAGATAGTGGTGAAAATTCAAACCTAACTGAAGATAGTAGGTTTTATACAACCAGAGGTAATTATAGACCACAATATACTTATGGAAATTTACCAAGACAAAGTGCTAAAATAGATGCATCAGACAGACCATATGATAAACCTAATTATAGACCTAAAGGAAAAAGAGATTTGAAAAAGTTCTTTGGATAGAGTAATTGTATTGTTATTGGCGAGGAGAAAATTAATACCTAGAATAATTTTGCCTTCAGCATGTTGTATTGGAGTACAAAATGCATGGTTTAAATGGTATGGAGGAGATTGTACATTACAAGGTGTAAGGAAAGTAATGTAAGCGTTTGAAATCATTTTATCATATTGTATAGGTGTGTTAGAAAATCCTACTCCCGTCATAGGTTTATCTAAGATTTTTAAATGTTGTGTACTTATAAGAGAAGGATCGATAACAGTGATAGTGCATCCTGTATCGATGATTGCATTTGTCTCAACATGTTTTTTGTAATGTTTAATTTGTATTCGTGTAGTTACTAGATTACTAAAACGTGGTTTAGTACAAAATTTATCAATATTAAAATCTTGTATCAGTTGTTTTTTAGGTTCTTCTATGGGTATGTCTAAGTTAATTTCTTTTAGTTGTTCTATATCTTCTTCAATTTGTATTATTTTTTGTTCTAAATATTCTAAACATCTATTTATGTTTTTATCATAATAGATTGTATCTGGTTTAGACTTGGAAGTAGAGGCATTGCTAAGATCTAGGTTAAATTTTTGTTTTAAACATTTTGTACAGGCTTCGGCATAACATAAAGAACATTTGCATCTTACTTTAATGGCAGGGTACCATTGACATATGTAGCAGGTATTTGTATCTATTCCTTTTCCTATTTCCCATTGGTGTATACAAGTTTCTTGTTTAATTAAATTGTGTTCTGATGGTTTGAACATAAAATTATAAATACTAGATTGTTTCAGGGAATTTATAAACATATCTAATTGATCAGTTGTTTCTACAGGAAGGTGATCTTCCTCTTCATCACTAGAAATAGGTGAGAGCGGTTGCAAATTGGGTTAAGTTGCCAGCCCGATCTGTGGATGGTCCAGATCTTTTCTTTTTAGATTTTTTTAAGTCCGTCCGCCACATAATGTAGCGGATGATTTTTTGAAAAAAATACCCTCGAACAGTACTATAGTGCTCGTCTACTACATTATGTAGTAGACAAATAAGGCACTAGTCTTTTCTTTCTCTGTCATTCCTCTCATTAATGTTCTGACTTTTTCTCTTTCTCTCTCTTCTCTCACCACTTTTCTGTCTCTTTCTTTCTACTCGTGTCTCTTTCTTTCTCTTTTCTTTCACCACCTTTTTCTCTCTCTCATCCTCCTCTCCCCTCCTCTCTCTCTTTCTCTCTCGCTCTCCCTTCAGGATCCAAACACATGGGCATGGGATTACGTGAGCTCAAAACTGTAGGAAAAATATGTTAGGAGAAGAAAAACTTTTTCTGTTTGGATCAAGAAAAAAAGTAGCTTCAAAAGGAAACTGAAGAAAAAACTCCTTTGCTCATAAGAGAGATATGGTTATGGTTCAACTCAGTGACCTTTTCTTAATTTAAACATTGGTAGTGTCTTGCAAGAAAGAAAAAAAATGGTGGGGGATGTTCTTCAAGGTAATTAGTAGTATCTCAAGTATCAAGCTTAATCATGAGTAATCAAACCACACAATAATCAAACTAGTAAAAAAGGAGTTCTCAAGTGTACATACATATATATATATATATGTATGTATGGATATATAGATGTATATACATATATATATATATATGTACATATACATACATACATATATATATATATATATATATATATATATATGTATGTATGGGAGCTGATCCGTTGATAGCGCTAGCAAAATAGGAGATTTTGCTAGCACGATCTGGCCGTCCATCGCCCAGATCTTTTTTTTCGAAAGCTGTCAGTCGTCCGCTACATAGTGTAGCGGACGGACTTTTTTTTTACCATATTGTCCCTTGTCCTCGTCCACTACACTATATGGTGGATAATTTTTTTGGCCTGACACCATCAGTCAAAAAGTCGTCCGTTACACTGTGTTGCGGACGACTTTCCGACAACTTTTGACTGACACGACTGACACAATTTCAGATTGTCTGTACAATAGATACGGCACACGTCCGCTGCACCGTATCACGAACATTGTTTTTTCTTCTCCTTCAACACAATTTTCTTCTTTTTCAGACTCGCTTCCATTTTTAGCTCCCTTCAAGCTTCGAGATTCCGTCGAATGTTCATTATTTTTCTGACTTTTAGGTTCTTAATTGTGCCGTTTGAGATTTCGTCGATGTTGAGATTGTTGATTGTTAATCGTACTTTTTTTTATTGTTAATCAATATAGAGATTGTTGATTTCGTAACTAAAACAAGTCTTCAGTCGACAATTTATTAAAAACAGGAGATCTTCAACACAATGTATTTGGACGTCCGCTACACTGAGTAGCGGACGAAGAAGCAGAAACAGTCAACTTCAACACTTGAAATTTTTTTCATTTGGACATCCGCTACACTGTGTAGCGAACGGAGAAGCAGAAACAATCAATTCAACACCTTGAAAATTTTTCAGTATTTGGACGTCCGCTACACTATGTAGCGGATAGAGAAGCAGAAACGATCAACTTCAACACTTGGAAAATTTTTCAGTATTTGGACGTCTGCTACACTGTGTAGCGGATGGAGAAACAGAAACGATCAACTTCAACACTTGGAAAATTTTTCAATATTTCGACGTCCGCTACACTGTGTAGCGGACGGAGAAGCAGAAACAATCAACTTCATTACTTAGAAATTTCAGTATTTGGACGTCCACTATACTGTGTAGTGGACGGATACTTTCAACTAAGAAATTCTCAATGAATTTTGTTTCCCACCATTCAATCATTCTCAATGAGAGCAAAAAAACCAACTCTAATCACAAATCAAATGTCCACTGATATGGACACAAATAAATCACTCAATCATTCAACACAAATCAACTGATCCGTACACAAAAAAAATCACAACAATGACAGCTTTCTAAATAAATAATCACGATTTATTAAATAAAATTATTGTAATGGTACAATGTCAACTAGGCGTCCTCATGTTCAGCCGGATGTTCGTCCTTTGACGGATTTTCAATAAACCTAATCTCTCTAGGCCGGCCTTTCAAAATTTGCCAAGTTATCATATATCTAAAGCGTTCTATGCATCCTAAACTCTAGGCGGCCGCCTTGAGGCTCTCAGACCGATAGATGTAATCCATGTACATGCATAGGAAGACGCCGCAGTCCGAAGTATTATGTTGCTTGGGCCTCGTCTTCTTCAATCGGAAATGGAGCTTTGGCCGCGCCGGTACAGGTACACCACGGATAGCATTGACCATGGCACAAAATATATTATGCAAGAAACAGAAAATGGCGTAAGACACTAGTTAACATTTACAATTGGCAAGTTACAATAAGCATTAAACAATCAACTTCAAGATTACCATAAAGTCCAGCTTGGCTTTATACGTCCGCAGCACATGCATGTGAGGGGGTATCGTCGTGGAGACTGTCGATCACAGATACGACTTTTTCCGTTGGTTCATAGCAAACCAAGTACTAGTGGCTTTCCCCTAGAAATGGGATTAGAAACACGTGGGCAACCATTGAGCTCACTGGACTATCCCTATTCAGATACGCTCGTAGGTTATCAGACGGTCTCCACTGACTCAACTTTTTCTTCCCCCTTCGTTCGACCCACTCATGCCATTCAGCCACTAGGAGGCTATGAAAAAAGGCATCCAACAAAAATACGGCCGGATACTCATTCGGCCGCCCCCGGCCCCTTTCCTTCAGAATCTCCACGAAGGTAGAGATGACGCCGCTATCTAACCAACTCCCCGGAGCCAGGGAGGACATTTCTCCCCACGAGCAACAGTAATCCATCCCCTTAGGGTGATTCACACTATATAATGCTTTGTCTTGGGGAAACCTGCTAAAATACCGATCTCTGATAATTTGGCATTTATGCGGCTTTAGGGGCTTCAGTGGATGATGCCCTTGGTGATACTCCTCTCGGGGGTCGACCGGGGGATATTACACTCCTTCGGAGTGTCGACCGGGGGATATTACACTCCTTCGGGGTGTCGACCAGGGGATATTACACTCCTTCGGGGTGTCGACCGGGGGATATTGCACTCCTTTGGGGGGTCGATCGGGGGATATTACCCTCCTTCCGCAACAGATGGTCCCGCCCACGGGACAATGGGCAGTGTCTCGGATAGACTGATGTTTCTGAAACCCCAGTCCTGCGTGACTTGACTCTGAGAGAGGGGTTGGGGTTCTGAGTCCAGAAGCAAAGTGAAGGAGGGCGCACTGTACTCTTCCCATGGCGCTTGAGCATGGCCCATGGTGCTTGGTGGTCTCCAATCACCACCCATTCCCGGTACAGAGGGACCATCGTATCCCTGGCTCACCCCCAAAGTCTGTCCCGATGGATCACCGTATCCCGAGCTCACATAAGGGGATTGCCACCCGGGTTCCCCCATTCTCGGGTTGACGCCCGAAGGCTGCCCGGATGCTTGGCGCAAAAAATGGCTGCAGTTATAAGCCAACGATTCGGCCTGTTGGCAAAGCTCCTCGCCCATTGCATCCACCAGATCCTTGCGCTCACTTAACTTTTGGAAGAAGGCGAACAAGGCATTAACCTACATCCAAAGAGATAATAAATAAGTAACTTCATACACACTTAGAATCATCAAGGTCAATTAAAAGCACTGGTTGGGCAGGCATACCAGATTGTATGCCATCTGCTTATCGATCTGACCCCTAGGGTGGTACTTCTCTCCGCGTTCAAACCTTACTGGAGCTACTCTCATCCGGGTGATGCGGTAGTACCACTCATTGTACTGTTTGATGCTGATCACGGGGTCAGGCTCTGACAGAATGGCCGCCAACGTGTCCTGTCGGGAATCCCAAACCTCAAGTTCTCGTGCGCATTCGCCTTGCCAAACCGTCCGACACCCGGTGGGTTCCTGTTACCCCTCATATCGGGTACATCGGCTGGCAACCCCTGCAGGCACTCAAAATGGCGCATAGCACGATCTGGTAGCTGCCACTCTGCGACCTCGAAGTGGATCAGGGGTGTGCGTTGCAACCCGAAAAACATGAAGACGAACAACTCCCCTACCCGTCGCCCCAAACTTTTGTACGGTGCCCATGGTATCTGGCCCGGAGATAGCGAGTCCAGCTCCCCCCCGATAGTACGTAATGTTATGATGGGGATCGTCTCTCCTCGGGTAGTGGCTATCCTTCCGGCTGTACTCCCAGGTGCATAACCGAGGCCACACATTATCCGTTCCGTCCCTACGCCTGGGTGCGCCGGTAGCAAGGTGTTCATAAGACCACATCTGAGAGCAAAGACAAATTAAATAAAGTATCGTCAAAATTAAATGTCGATTCAACAAAAAAACAAGCACGTAATGAAGATTTGTATGATATACCTGCAATAGCGAGAGACACGCACATATAGCTTTGGAGTCGAGCCTCGTTGCCTTGTGCAGTACTCGGTACAGGTACGCAAGAGTTGCTGCACCCCAGGCATAATCCTTAACCTTCAGCAGGTTACCCAATAATGGTAAATATTTGACGCTGACTGTATTCTTCGACGTTGTTGGGAACAGAATTGCCCCCATCACCCACAAGAGGAAAGCTTGTGTGTATAGCACAAGAATCTCATCCGTGTAGTTTTCTGGGAGAACCTTGTAGATATCTACTAACCACTTCAACTTGATACCACAAGTGCTAAATTGATCCTGGGGTATTGAAGTAAAGAAGTCCCTAGCGGTTCTCTTATTCGTTGCTTCCGACGGAGGAGCAATTATTGGCTGTCCCGTCACCGGTAACCCTAAGATGAACCCTACATCTTCTAGGGGAATCATCATTTCTTCGAGAGGGAAGTGAAACGTATTCGTTTCACTTCTTCACCTTTCAACAAGGGCACCTATTAAGTGCCAGTCAAGGTGTTGAAAGATTTGCCCATGCGTGAAAATCCCAAACCCAAGCCCACGCAGTAACCGTTTCTGGACTTTGTTCAACTTCCAGGCTTTGAAATTATCGGACACTTCTACTGTGTTGAGAAGTGCTCTTTCCTACAAATTAATAAATACAATTTTAACCAAAACAAATGGTACACAATGTTCGTAAGAATAGGAAAGTTGATAAAATAAGGATCTTACCCCACCATTCCATAAGAGCGTACTGACATGATTTGCTTGGTCGTATAATACGGAGGGATCTTCTAGTCCAGGGTTAAAATCTATTTTTTTAGGACTGAAATTACGAAAAAATGGCAAGGTTGGAAGCGAATTTTTTTTCAAACATACAGCGCTAGCATGTGCTCACATAAGTTGACATGCTGTATATATGCAAGTGAAATCACATGAACATTTAAGCAATACACAATAAGCAATACACATATATTGACAAACGCTCGCACAATCCACCGCATACATATTCAAAATCATGCATAAGCCGCAATACTCATAACAAACTCTAGATTATGAACGAATAAAGGATTAGAATGTGAACTTTCGTGATTGATGAGACGATTAAAGGATTTCTTTGGAAGAAATTGCACAGATCTACTTGCCAACGCCACTAGAAAAATTATGAGAAGAAAGATGAATGAGTTTCGAAAAGAGAATGAAACACAATTTTGGTATAGTTAGATTTGTCTACTCCGCTACACAATATCGCGGACGATGGACTGGTGTGACAACTGTCAAAGGGGTTGTGGATGACTTGACCGCTGTCAGTCAAAAAGTCATCCGCAACACAGTGTAGCGGACGACTTTTTGACTGACGGTGTCAGGCCAAAAAAGTTATCCGTCATATAGTGTAGCGGACGAGGACGAGGGGCAAATGGTAAAAAAGTCCGTCCACTACACTATATAGCGGACGACTGACAGCTTTCGAAAAAAAGAGATCTAGGTCGTCCATCCCGAAGGTATGGACGGCCAGATCGCGCTAGCAAAATCTCATATTTTGTTAGCGCTATCAACGGATTAGCTCCCTGTATGTATGTATATATATATGTGTGTGTGTGTGTGTGTGTGTATATACATCTATATATATATATATATATATATATATATATATGGGAGCTGATCTGTTGATAGCGCTAGCAAAATAGGTAAGTTGCTAGCGCGATCTGGCCGTACACGCGCGATCTGTAGACGGTCCAGAACTTTTTTTTTTTTACATTTTTTTAGTCCGTCCGCCACATTATGTAGCGGACGGTATTTTGACAAAAATACCCTCAAACTTAAAAACAGCTCGTCCGCTACATTATGTAGCGGACGGACTTTTCTGTCATTTTTTTCTCTCTCTTTCTCTCATTAATGCTATGACTTTCTCTCTCTCTCTCTCCCCTTTTTCTCATCCGCTACATTATGTTGCAGACAAGTTTTCTGACATTTTTTTTTCTCTTTCTCTCCTTTCTCTTGGCATCAACTCATTCAGATAGTTCTGGAAACGCATTCCAGAACTCGTAGGAAAGAACGATTTCATTGTATCTTCAATACTTTCTTCATCAAAACTACCACTTGGGTTTTCACCCATTTGCTTAGGTAGCTGGAAATTCATATCCACAAGAGGAAGGAGGCAACTCTGTTGGCTTTGGCCCCAGTTCAGTGGAAGGTTCACCAGGAATTGGGTTCTACTCAGGCAGTTCATCCAGCTTGGCAATGGCATTCTTGGCCTTGTTAATAAGCCAATCTACTGCTTTGCTGGGTCGGTCATAGCCCAACCGGTCCTGCACATCGTAGAACTGAATGGCAAAGCCCCGTGCGGCTCAAAACTCGCACGTAGCCGTATTTATAAATGGTTTCTTTTTAGTGATTCCTCGTGTTGCAGGGTTCCTTGAATTGGACTGTGTGCTTTATGTGGACTTGAATTGCATCTCGGTCAAGCATCTCCAAAAAGCAGAGGGCTTGAATTGCAGCAATTTGTTTCAAAGCTTTTATTTTGATGGTTATCATATGAAAGGAGAAAGAGAGGAAAAGAGGGGAGAGGAGGATGAAAGAGAAGAAAAAAGTGGTGAGAGAAAGAGATAAGTCAGATTGAAGAGAAAGGACATAGAGAGAGGGGAAAAACAAGTCAGAGCATTAATGAGAGAGAGAGAGAGAGAGAAATGTTAGAAAATTAGTCCGCTACATTATGTAGCGGATGAGGGAAAGGAAGAGAGAGAAAAAAAAGTCAGAGCATTAATGAGAGAAAGCAGAGAGAGAGAAAAAAAATGACAAAAAAGTCCGTCCGCTACATAATTTAGTGGACGAGCTATTTTTAAGTTTGAGGGTATTTTTATCAAAATACCGTCCGCTACATAATGTGGCGGACGGACTAAAAAACGTAAAAAAAAAAGATCTAGACCGTCCACAGATCGTGAGTGGACGGCCAGATCACGCTAGCAACTTATCCTATTTTGCTAGCGCTATCAACGGATCAACTATATATATATATATATATATATATATATGGGAGCTGATTCGTTAAGAGCGCTAGCAAAATAGGAGATTTTGCTAGCGCGATCTAGCCATCCATTCCGAAGGGATGGACGGCCCAGATCTTTTTTTTTTGGAAGTTGTCATTCGTTCGCTACATAGTGTAGTGGACGGACCATTTTACCATATTGCCCCTCCTCCCTCGTCCGCTACATTGTATGGCGGACAACTTTTTTGGCCTGACACTGTCAGTCAAAAAGTCGTTCGCTACACTGTGTAGCGGACAACTTTTTGACTGACAGTGGTCAAGTTATCTACAACCCCCCTAACAATTGTCACACCAGTTCTGGGGCAACAGGACTGTTGCTTTGTCCTTATCCCACCGTCCGCAATACTGTGTAGCAGACAACTTGACGGTTTTTGTTGTCCACTATACTATGTAGCGGACTTGACCTGTATACAAACCTTTTCCGAAACTCTTATTCATTCTTTCTTTGAAACTCATTCATTCTTTCTTCTCACAATTTTTCTAGCGATGCTGGCAAGTAGATCTACTCAATTTCTTCCAAAGAAATCCTTTATCATCTCATCAATTACGTAAGTTCACAAACCAATCCTTTATTCGTTCATAATCTAGAGTTGTTATGAGTATTGCGGTTTATGCATGGTTTTGAATATGTATGCACTGGATTGTGCTAGCGTTTGTCAATATATGTGTATTGCTTATTATTTGTTCATGTGATTTCACTTGCAAAATCCAATTCCGTGTCTGTTTGTATGTATATACATACATATATATAGCATGTCAACTTATGTGAGCACATGCTAGCGTTGTATGTTTGAGAATTTTTACGCTTCCAACCTTGTTGTTTTTCCATAATTTCAGTTGCAAAAAATGAATTTTAACCCTGAATCAGAAGACCCCTTCGTATTATACGACCAAGTAAACCATGTCAGTACGCTCTTATGGGATGGTGGGGTAAGATACTTATTTTATCAACTTTCTTATTCTTACAAACATTGTATACCGTTTGTTTTGGTTAAATTTTATTTATTAATTCATAGAAGAGAGCACTTCTCAACACAGTGGAAGTGTCCGATAATTTCAAAGCTTGGAAGTTGAACAAATATCAGAAAAGGTTACTGCGTGGGATTGGGTTTGGGATTTTCACGCATGGGCAAATCTTTCAACACCTTGACCGGCACTTAATAGGTGCCCTTGTTGAAAGGTGGAGAAGTGAAACGAATACGTTTCACTTCCCTCTCGGAGAGATGAAAATTACCCTAGAAGATGTAGGGTTCATCTTAGGGTTACCGGTGACAAAACGACCAGTAATTGTTCCTCCGTCGGAAGCAACGAATAAGAGAACCGCTAGGGACTTCTTTACTTTGATACCCCAGGATCAATTTAGCACTGGTGGTATCAAGTTGAAGTGGTTGGTAGAAACCTACAAGGTTCTGCCGAAAAACTACACGGACGAGATGCTTGTGTTGTACACACAAGCTTTCCTCTTGTGGGTGATGGGGGCAATTCTGTTCCCAACAACGTCGAAGAATACGGTCAGCGTCAAATATTTACCGTTGTTGGGTAACCTGCTGGAGGTTGGGGATTATGCCTGGGGTGTAACAACTCTTGCGTACCTGTACCGAGCATTGCACAAGGCAACGAGGGCCGACTCCAAAGCTATATGTGCGTGTCTCTCGCTATTGCAGGTATATCATACAAATCTTGATTACGTGCTCGATTTTTTTTTGTTGAATCGACAATAAATTTTGACGATACATTATTTAATTTGTCTTTGCTCTCAGGTGTGGTCTTATGAACACCTTGCTACAGGCGCACCCAGGCGTAGGGACGGAAGGATAATGTGTGGCCTCGGTTGTGCACCTGGGAGTACAGCCGGAAGGACAGCCACTACCTGAGGAGAGACGATCCCCATCACAACATTACGTACTATCAGGGGGAGCTCGACTCGCTATCTCCGGGCCAGATGCGATGGGCACCGTACAAACGTTTGGCGCGACGGGTGGGGGAGTCGTTCGTCTTCACGCTCTCCGGGTTGCAATGCACACCCCTGATCCACTTTGAGGTCACAGAGTGGCAGCTACCAGATCGTGCTATGCGCCATTTTGAATGCCTGCAGGGGTTGCCAGCCGATGCGCCGGATATGAAGAAGAGTAGCCCCAGTAAGGTTTGAACGCAGAAATTGAGGTTTGGGATTCCTGGCACTATCGGGTGTTGGACAGTTGGCAAGGCGAATGCGCATGACTTGTGGTACGAGAAATTGACGTTTGGGATTCCTGGCAGGACACGGTGGCGGCCATTGTGTCAGAGCCTGACCCCGTGATCAACATCGAACAGTACAATGAGTGGTACTACCGCATCACCCGGAGGAGAGTAGCCCCAGTAAGGTTTGAATGCGGGGAGAAGTACCACCCTAGGGGTCAGATCGATGAGCAGATGGTGTATAGTCTGGTAAGTTGCCCAACTAGTGCTTTTAATTGAACTTGATGATTCTAAGTATTGAAATGAAGTTACTTATTTATTATCTCTTTGGATGTAGGTTAATGCCTCGTTCGCCTTCTTCCAAAAGTTAAGCGAGCGGAAGGATCTGGTGGATGCAATGGGCGAGGAACTTTGCCAACAGGCTGAAGCGTTGGTGTTTGGCTGTGGGAATTTTTTGCGCCAAGCATAGGGATAGCCTTAAGGCGTCAACCCGGGAATGGGTTATCCTGGGTGGCAGCCCCCTTATGTGAGCGAGGGATACGGTGATCCCTCGGGACAGACTTCGGGGGTGAGCCAGGGATATGGTGGTCCCTCTGTACTGGGAATGGGTGGTGATTGGGGACCGCCAAGCACCATGGGCCAGGCTCAAGCGCTGTGGGAAGAGTACAGTGCGCCCTCTTTCTCTTTGCTTCTGGACTCGGAACCCCAACCCATCTCTCAGAGTCAAGTCACGCAAGACTGGGGTTTCGAAAATATCAGTCTGTTTGAGACACTGCCCATTGTCCTATGGGCGGGACCATCTGTTGCGGAAGGAGGGCAATATCTCCTGATTGACCCCCCCGAAGGAGTGCAAGATCCCCCGGTCGACCCCCGAGGGCAATATCGCAAAGGGCATCCATTGAAGCCCCTAAAGCCGCATAAATGCCAAATAATCAGAGAGCGTTATTTTAGCGGGTTCCCCCAGGACAAAGCGTTATATAGTGTGAATCACCCGGAAGGCATGGATTACTGTTGCTCGTGGGGAGAAATGTCCTCCCTGGCTCCGGGGAGTTGGTTAGACAACGGTGTCATCTCTACCTACGTGGAGATTCTGAAGGAAAGGGGCCAGAGCGGCTGAACGAGTATCTAGGCGTATTTTTTGTGGATGCCTTTTTTCATAGCTTCCTAGTGGCTGAATGGCATGAGTGGGTCGAACGAAGGGGGAAAAAAAGTTGAGCCAGTGGAGACCGTCGGCTAACCTACGAGCATATCTGAATAGGGATAGTCCAGTGAGCGCAATGGTTGCCCACGTGTTTCTAATCCCATTTCTAGGGGAAAGCCACTGGTACTTGGTTTGCTATGAACCAATAGAAAAGTCGTATCGGTGATCGACAGTCTCCACGACGATACCCTCCACATGCCTGTGTTGCGAATGTACAAAGCCCAGTTGGACTCTATGGTAATCTTACGATTGTTGTTTAATGCTTATTGTAACTTGCCAATTGTAAATGTTAACTCGTGTCTTACGCCGTTTTCTGTTTCTCGCAGAATCTATTTTGTGCCATGGTCCATGCTATCCGTGGTCTACCTGTACCGGCGCGGCCAAAGCTCCATTTCCGATTGAAGAAGAGGAGGCCCAAGCAACATAATACTTCGGACTGCGGCGTCTTCCTTTGCATGTACATGGATTACATTTGTTGGTCTGAGAGCCTCAAGGCGGCCGCCTGGAGTCAAGAATGCATAGAACGCTTTAGATATAGGATAGCTTGGCAAATTTTGAAAGGCCGGCCTAGAGCGGTTAGGTTTATTGAAAATCCGTCTAAGGACGAGAATTCGGCTCAACATGAGGACCCCAGTTGACATTGTACCATTACAATAAATTTTTTAATAAATTATGATTATTTAGAAAGCTGTTATTGGTATGATTTGATTTGTGTTGAGTTCAGTTGATTTGTGTTGAAGATGTTGATTGATTGATTTGACTGATTTGTGTCTATATTAGTGGACATTTGATTTGGGTTGATTTGATTAGATTTTGATTTAAGTTATTTTTTTGCTCTCACTGAGAATGATTGAATGGTGGGAAACAAAATGAGAGAAAATTTTTTAGCTGTCGATGTTTAGAGTTTCTGCTTCTCCGTCCGCTACACAGTGTAGCGGACATCCAAAACAGAAAATTTTCCTAAGTGTTCAAGTTGAGGGTTTCTGCTTCCCCGTCCGCTACACAGTGTAGCGGACGTCCAAAGACAAAAATTTTCTAAGTGTTGAAGTTGAGAGTTTCTGCTGCGACATCCGCTACACAGTGTAGCGGACATCCATTGACCCAAAAAAAATTTAAGTGTTGAAGTTGAGAGTTTTTGTTTCTCCGTTCGCTACACAGTGTAGCGGACGTCCAAATACAAAAAAAATTTCTAAGTGTTGACGTTAAGAGTTTCTGTTGATCTGTCCGCTACACAGTGTAGCGGACTTAGAGGGAACAAAATTTTTTTATGTGGGGGAACAAAATGGGGGAAAATTTTCTAAGTGTTGAAATTGAGAGTTTCTGCTTCTCCGTCCGCTACACAGTGTAGCGGACATCCAAAGACGAAAATTTTCTAAGTGTTGAAGTTCAAAGTTTCTGCTTCTCCGTCCGCTACACAGTGTAGCGGACGTCCATAAACCCAAAAAATTACTAAGTGTTGAAGTTAAGAGTTTCTGCTTCGCCGTCATTATACAGTGTAGCGGATGTAGAGGGAACAAATTTTTTTAAGTGGGGGAACAAATGAGAGAAAATTTTTTAAGTGTTGACGTTGAGAGTTTCTGCTGCGCCGTCCGCTACACAGTGTAGCGGACGTAGAGGGAACAAATTTTTTTTTAAGTGTTGGAGATCAAAATTTCTGTATTTGGACGTCCAAATGACCGACCATGACAACCTCAATATCTCAAATGCACGATTAACAATAAAAAATCATCAATTAACAACCTAAAATCAATGATCAATAATCACAATTCTCTAATACAAAATTAACAACCTTAAATTAGTTCAAATAACACAAAAATTTTCAAACTACACAATTGTTCAAAATAACACAAAATTAGGGCTCAGAGTTCAACATTGGGGGAAAGTTTTTTCACAAGTGCTATGGTCAAACACCGTCACTTGAAAATGCATATGCCCCTTGTGTTCAAAGATTACAAAGTCCCCTTCATTGAGGTCGTGCTGCTCGCAGAAATTGCTCCAACCCTCTTCGAAACAAATTTGCTCTTGGCCGCGCTTCTTCTTGATTTTAACAAGCCATGACCCCTTGCGGCTGGTTAAAGTTGCTTCGAACCAAAGTGTGGTAAGCAATCTGCAAAAGGCTACCGGTATGGCCTATCACATTCAATATAAGACAGGTAAGTTTTTAACCAAAGATAAAACTTTTAACACACACAAAAACACAGAGAAAGAGGGATGGCCTACAAGTTCTGTATGAAACCCAGGCATCATGACCTTGAAGAAGTGTCTGCCGACTGAAACGTTCCTGTTCACCGAAGCAGAAGCCATCAGGACGGTCGCCGAAGAGGAGGTCGCGGGTGGGTGAGATGTTCGAGACAGAGAAGTTTGACGGGAGAAAGAAGAAAGGCCGATCTGATTGGTATTTAAAGAAGTTTGACACGTCCGCTACATTATGTAGCGGACATAAGGCATACCAAGAGTTTTGTTGTCCGCTATATTGTGCTGCGGACTGTCCGCTATATTGTGCTGCGGACTGTCCGCTATATTGTGCCACGGACACTCTAGAAAACTAAAATTTTGGATTTCTGCTGCGCCGTCCGCTACATAGTATAGCAGACGGGGCAAATAAAAAAATCTAAAGTTAGATTTGATGGCGACTTTAATAGGTCCATCAGAAATAACCTTCCAGTCTTCGGTCGAAAGATAATCTCATCAAAAAAATATTACGCATTATTACAAATGTCAAACAGACTTGATGGCTTATACAAATACAAAAAACTAAAGGTCCACTGCAGTTGCTTCTTCCTCATCTTCGGCGTCATCTTCTTCCTCGTCTTGCAAACCCCCTGGACTTATCCCCAGTGCCTTGTAATGGTTCCGCTTGTCATGGTCGGTCATTTTGTTGCACAATGCACACCTTCTCAGCTTTTTAGGTTGAGTTGCCTGTTCAATAGAGCTCTTCATCCGCGTAGATCTCTTGCGGCCTTTCGTTTGCGATATAATTGGGTCCAAAGGCCGGATATCATTGTCGTCTTCCTCCCCCGGCTCGTCATCTTCTGATCCCGTTGTAGGCTCAGTGTCAACCGCATTGCTGACTGAAGCTGCTTCCAACTGGTCGACGATGGGCTCTTGCTGCTGAGCTACCTCGAGGAGATGTTTATATCCGGCCATTGTAGCAGCACCTTTTACGGACAAACGGGTGAACATTGTCACCAGATGATTATACCGCAACGTCTCTGATTCTTCAAAGTCAGTATACGGGTGCTCCGGAAAGGCAATGGTACCGTGCAACCTGTTTGCACCTTTCGTCCACCGTGGCAGGACATATTTATCGGGGATTGTCCTGATATTCTTCTGGGTGAAAAACCGCAGAATGTGTCTACACAGGATGCCATGGAACTCAAACTTCTTGCAAACACATGTCACCGAATCTGTCAATGTGTCATGGCTCACCGTATAAATTCTGCGCAGCTTCTCAGGGACGAGGTCATTCACGAGCGAATAAACCTTGTACTCACGCGTAGACATTTCTGCCACCTTGTTTATACTGTATCGTCCCGATTTTCGCAGCTCTACTTGGTATAGCAAGAAGATCTCCTTCGTATAGACTTTGGCACCGTTCAGCTCCAGCGGGGTCTCAAGCAACCTTCTCCTTTGTTTGTACGTTGTTGCAAAGTCTGCAGCCCTTTCTTTTACGAACAACGAAGCTACCGCTTTTTGTGCGGATGCAACGAAACTCTTCAAATTGGTAGCTGTACCCACATAACTATCGAACGTGGCATTCATAGATTCACTCCTGCCCGTCGTTTTCATGCCCGCTGAAAAATACCTCCTCGTGTAAACGCCAATCCATTGCTCTTTGCGCTCGTACAAGTGCTGGAGCCACTCGTTGTCTTGCAATGAGTAATCCCGAACAAGCTTTTCCCACCTCTCCTCGAATTCCTCAATCGTTAACGACTTGTTAACGCACTTGTCAAAATCCTGTTTAAAGTCTGGATACTTTGCGTACACGTGATGCAGACGTTCAGGGTATTTGTTGCTTATGTGCCAAGTGCACAAGTTGTGCCGGGTGTCTGGGAAGACGGTAGCAATAGCCTTCTTCATTGCCAAATCTTGATCGGTGATGATCACTTTGGGTGCTTTGAAGTTCATTGCTTCCAGCCACGTCCTAAACAACCATACAAAAGAACCCTCGCTCTCGTCCCTTAACAAGGCGAACCCGAACAGGATGGAGTGATAATGATGATTGACGCCCGTGAAAGGAGCGAACGGCATCGAGTACTTGTTGGTACGGTATGTGGTGTCGAAAGTCACGACATCCCCAAAATGCTTATAAGCTAGCCTCGAACGACCGTCGACCCAAAAAATTGTACTAACTCGATGCTCGTCGTCAAGTTTATAATCGAAGGTAAACTGCGGGTCCTCCATCTGCATCCGTTTCAATAGGCTCATTGTAGATTGAGCATCATTGAGGTCATACGCGGCTCGTCTATGGGTTCGGACCGCGTTACGAACGTCTGTCGTGTTAAAGTTTAAATTTTGAATTCCCCCAGCCTGTTCAGCAAGAACATTAACAATCTCAGTAGGTCTAATTCGCGCATTGCTCATTGTGTGAATTAGGCTCCTCGCGACCTTACCCATCTTCTTGTGTTGATGCATCTGACTCACCTTAGAAGGAGTTACTAACGGGTGATTGTGTGCCAGTTCCAGGCTGGTAATAAGCCAATGATCTTGCTTGGGTTTGTAGCTTACGAACATCTTGACCTGGCAATTTGTGCGCTCAAAGCAGTCCCGTCTTCTACGCGAATATCCTATTTCGTCATCACTGTCATCATTGCCTACGCGTGTCTCATTTTGCTGTGGATTTCTGCCCCTATGACACTCGTATAAGCGAGAGCATATCTTTTTTGTTACGTTGCTTGTTCTTGTAGTCTTTATTCTAATGCCAAAACCAACCCTCAATGAATACGCTCGAAAACATTCTTCAGCTTCTTCCAATGTTTGAAACGTTCGTCCTAGATACGGATCACTAGCATCTACGGGGACGTTGGAGCTCGACACGAAATCAGACATTGTGAAACAAGACCTGTGTAGAAATAGACTACGCTTAACAATCAAATGACATTTCTAACTGAAAATATTACCTAAAAATTACCTTGGCGAATAGACCAATTTAGGATGACAAACATACCATATACATAATCTCAAAAGTGTCTCCAAATTAATAATTATTAATTTATTGAACATAACAAATTAAAATTACTAAGATAAATAGACAAATTCATCATGCCAAAATACAACAAACATATCTCAAAAAATTCGAATTTAAATAGGATAAATTTTTCGAAGTTAGCGAACCTAAAAAAATTGAATTAAACTATAATGATTTATTTAAAGTTAACAAATTATACCTTTTTGATGAACATCATGTCTAGAACATCACAAAAAAATCTAGAGTAGAACATCACAAATTAATGAATAGAGTGACAAATTCTAGAACATAAAAAAATCTATACTTTTTTGTCCAAACAAATAAATTATACTTTACCAGTCAATTCATAAAGAAAACTTCACCATTCACAAACTGACCTTACTTGAGTGAAGCTTGAAGCAAGTGTTACTCGAAACTTGAAGGGAGCTGAAAATGGAAGCAAGTCTGAAGGAGAAGAAAATTGTGCTAAAGGAGCTGAGTAGCTTTAGGCAATACTGTCTGCAATACTGTGCAGCGGACGTGTGCAGAATTAATGGTACAGACAAGTCTGGAATTGTGTCAGTCGTGTCAGTCAAAAAGTTGTGAGAAGTTGTCCGCTACACAGTGTAGCGGATGATTTTTTGACTGACAGTGTCAGGCCAAAAAAGTTGTCCGCCATACAGTGTAGCGGACGAGGGAGGAAGGGCAATATGGTAAAAAGGTCCATCCGCTACACTATGTAGCGGACGACTGACAGCTTCCGGAAAAAAAAAGATTTAGACCGTCCATCCTTTCGGGATGGACAACCAGATCGCCCTAGCAAAATCGTTTTGCTAGCGCTCTCAACTGATCAGCTTTCTATATATATATATATATATATATATATATATATATATATATATATATATATATATATATATATGGGCCGATCCAGAGAGATTTAATGAGTCGAACAGAAACACTGACAAATAGGAAGGAGGACATTGTGGTAAACTTCACCGTCTGCTACATAACGAAAAGTTATCCAAAAAAAAAAAAAAACTTATAATCGGCCGGATCGCTGCATCAACTCCCACTAGGAAGGGGAAATTAGTCAAATTTTTCCTTCATGGCAAAAAGCCTACAACCCAGCTTCTCTGTACTTTTTCCTAATAAGCATGACTAAATTCTGAGAACTTTCCTTGTAGTGAAGATTCGAAAAGGTTGCAGGCCAACCAATCAAAACTTTTCTCTGGTGTCCTTATCTTATGTAGCAAAAGGAAAATGAACCAAAAAATTGCCATAATCGATCAGCCCCAACAATGCCATTAACGTTTAATGTTCGAGACCTCATGAAGAGACTACATACTACAAGAAACTGAGGTGGTTGTTGAAGACAATGATGACGACGAAGAAGAAGAAGGTGAAGTCCGAACTTCATGCCCCTTCTCGTCCGCGAAAGTACCAGCGTTGACACAGCCACACCCTTTTTCCCCCAATGCGCCCTCCTGGTTAAACTCGTATTTGTCCAACGGTTCATCAAATATAAAGTCAATATTGTCCTCAAACCCAGTGTCATAGAACAAGTCCGGTAACTCACCAGATTCCTCTATAGGAATGTCGGGGACTCGAAGCGGGTTGAATCCGCTATCGAGGCACATGCTCCAAGGCTGGTCATGCTCGTCCATAATGACCATCGTCTCAATTGCTGGGGGGAACTCCAAGTTTTGAACAGCATTGGATAGCAATATGTTTTCTTGTTGGTGGGGACGCTTTTCATCGTGATCTTCCTCTTCTTTTGGTTGTGTTTCAGTTGACTCTTCGGGATCTTTCTGTTGGCTTTTGCCTTGTGGAAGGGCAATATTCAAGCGGTCTGCATAGACACTGATATCAAAGTTGGTCACTGCATTTGGCCCTCTGTACTCTATGGCTGCCAAGTCATATGCAGCAGCTGCTTCCTCTTGAGTGCCTAAATAGTAAAAACAAAAGCAAAGTTAAACAACAGGCAGTATTAAACAAATCTAAGTTCTTATACAAATTGGCAGGCAAAAAACTACAAAATAAATGTGATTTGTCCAAACAAATAAATTATCTACTTGCCATCACATGGCTAGATGTAAACTTCTGATCTGTGTATTGCAACATTGCAAGGTACTTAAAAAATATCTGAATGAATCTGAATCTATTTTTATTCACCAACTTTGAGGGCGTAAATCGGTCTTATGTCGTATATTAAAGTTTCTAACTATTGTGGTTCTGGTGACTTTATTGTTGCATGACCCATTCTTGATGTTACTCTTCAATTTGTTTCTTTCAAGAACTGACAAGCCCTCGCATAGTTCCTAGAACCTGGAAATGTTGGAATGGTCATGTTGTAGCGGTGATGGTTGGGGGCCGGGGGTTGAAGAGAAGCAAAAAAGTAGCAAGTAAAGAATACGAAGATAAGCATTCATGGGATTGCTCTTTCGTATAATACAGTTGATTCTTTTCTTTTTCTTTTTGTGACAAGTCCGTAAAGAACCCAAACAAATGGTAAATACTACATAACAAAGAAAAAAAATATTTTAACATTGGTCAAAGTGCATAGCCGTCTCGTGATATTGGCCCAGTAGTTCTAGGCACCTGGAGGTCACTCTGAAACAAATGAAGAAAAATGGTAGTTTTTCAAATTTTCAGAAGCTTTTCCTCCACCTCCTCGGTGGTACTGGCCTAGGAATCTATAGCGCGCTCAGAATAATGGAGGTGACAAATTCCAATAACTATAGACGCGGATGCGAGATTTTTTCTCTTCCAGCTCCTCGCCAGTAAAAGGATCATAAAATCTTCAATTTGGATTGCAATATAAACCAAACAATGAGAGCGACTTTTTGGACGTAAAATTATTGAGTGTATGATTCTAATTACCAAATATGGGTGTGCTGATTTAGCAAGAAATGTGATGGTTTGACCTAAACCAAACATATATGTATTTGAAGAGTCTAAATCCACACGCTTTATCCTTCAGCACCTCAATTGTCATAAATATGTCACAAGTTTATCCCTACTGCTTTTTTTAGCCAAAGATCAGTGAACCTATTTAGCAATCAACCTATTTAGTAATGTACTAAGATCTAATAAATACCTCAACCATCAAGTTGGTATTTAAGGCCAAAGAATCTTGGCCCTATTAAATGGCTACATAAGTTGTTGACATGGGGACGTGGGTCATCTCTGTTTCAAAACTGGTCCCCTAAGTTCATTTCAAGTCTCTCGGTACAATTTGAAACAATTTAGTACCGAGCGTAACCTTTGTTAGTGCCATATCTTGACTTGTAAAGTGTAAACATTTAGCAATCGACCTTCCACAAACAAGGGAAAATTTATAGAAGGGAAGACGATATATTTTTGTAGGCCTAGTGTTGCTATAGTGCTTTGCAAATACAACAATTACGTTCTTGTTCTAGTTTAAGAATTGGTAAAGCAGAGGTAATGCATTCTGCTTGGGAATTGGTGAAGCAGGGCAGGGATTTCATGCAAAGGTTAATGAGTTGGAGTAGCCAAATCAGTAGCAAAGTAGGTTACCCACACCCAACTCCCCACCCAGACAAGGACACTTTATGTAGAAAGTTTGAATATAATACGAAAAGTCTCTTTTGCACGGCCTCCAAACAGGATCTTGAAAATAATAAGCCAGTCAACTTGTGCCATGTCAACTTTATGACTGTAGATCTCATTTGAAAAAGAAGATAGTGATTTCATACTTTTACATCCCACATCCAATGTGGGATAGATTCGTGACTCGCATTATAAAAAGCAGGGATAGAGGATGTATCAGGCCCGACTCTCAAAAGCGAGGGTTAGGCTATCGAGTGGGTATCCAGAGGATTGGATAATGCCGGAGGTTGGGACACGAAGACATCCTCAAGTCTGGCTGATTCGATTGGATTGCCGATATTATCCAACAATGGTTGTCAAAGGGGATGATTCTGAGCTATGTGCGAGAAGGTTAAGTTTGGGCTATAACTAGGGCAGTAAGGCATGAGGAAAGATTGTTATATCCCACATCGGATGTGGGACAGCTTGAAGTCAACCTTAGAAGACACTGCAAGACACTAAAAAATTTCTACTTTGCTAGCCCTTTTCTGAGTGAGGTAGTGCTTGTGGTGAGGCCGCCTTTTTTTTTTTTAAAGGAATTCTAGATATTTTGAAATCAATGGAAAAATATTATCTTTTTTGAGCCCAGGCACGTAGTGCATCGATTACCATTAGGGGCGAGAAAAGGGCTAAACTTAATTGGAGCAGGGCCTGATCTTAGAATTGTGAGATGCAGGAGAGGAAGCAAAAGAGTACATACTGTATGTTCCCAAGTATAGATACTTGTTTCCGAAAACCCGCCCTATACGTGCCTCCCATCTGCCATTGTGATGATGCCTGTAGCAATTCAATATTGTGCAAACGCAAAGGGCCTTACGAAGGTTAGATATACAGAAATGCTAATATGAGAAACTTCTCGAATTAATAAGGAAACAAGCATGCATTTCTAGATCACATGCTGGAATCTCATAAACTTGCAAAACACCCTGGTAAATGAATACAAAGGTATCAAAGCAACTGTTCCTAGCATCTTCTAGTTACTGAAAAAGACAATTTTATCAATTCATGCGGACACCGGAAAAATCCATAAATTCAGGCTGCATCCACACGAAGAATGAGATCGACTTGGGTCCCGCACAAAGCAAGGTCGTGTAGAAAGCGTGACAAATGCACCCACCCTTTTACAAGTACATGCATTCCTAACATTTTGGCATGTTCTAAAATTGACTTTACATGGACGAAATTTCACCTTGCCACACCGCGGTACTTCGAAACACCTCTAGAAAATCCGCTGCTCTGCCGCCTCAGAGAAGCCAAGTACTCTTGCCTTGACATCTTCTCCATTTCTTCAAGCTCCTTTTGGTATGTGTCGTTCTGCATTTCCACCAGGTCCAAGTTATTTGAGTATAAAGACAAACTAGAAACAATAGCTCTAATTTTATAATCCTCACTTTTTACTCAAATTACAATGCTAATGTAGCACTTGAGAGAAATTAAGGCAGTCAAAGTTTACCACAAACCCAATCTATGACAAGATTATTGCATCTAGTACTAACAAAACGACGATTGCCCGCCTTCAACTATTCATCGGAAAATACGTGGAAAAGAAGGCGAAAAATGAGTACCGAAAAGTTGAGTGTTGTGTTGGGCCCCCAGTACTTAATGGCAGCAAGATCGTAGGTGCGAGCGGCAGCTTCCTCGCTGTCATATGCTCCTGCATTCATTATAATTGGAAATGCCATTCAACTATAGTACCCACGCGTAAAAATTAATAGGATGTGTACAAGCACCGATGCACGCGATACAACACAACAATTACGTGCAGTGACAACGTCCTTATAAGTCACATATAACTAAATGAATAGATAATTAACCTTTTCTGTCCTTCCTTCTTCAGTTCTTTTAACCAAGAGAGCATAAATGTTCTTTACACTGATAGAACAACAGAAGAAAGATAGCAATGCAAAGAAAAGAGGCGAAGCTTACCCAAATAAACTAAGCAGCGACAAAGGACGTTGCAATGACAGGGATCACAAGTTGAAAGAGACATGGTCAGAAGTAGAAAACATAATTAACTAGCAAAGCAAGATAAAATAATGAACAGAGATTGCAGATCTCCCTGATTTCACTCTATTTTTCTTTCTTTTATTCAAATCAAACAGCACAAACCCAGCAAGTGAAGAGAGTAGATATTCACTTTGTCGTCCTCTCTTGTTCTGAATGCTGTTCCAAGTACTCTTGTCCCAGAGATGAGCTTCATACCTCCCTGTCCATCTGTGCCTGTTTTGATCACCCAAATCGTCATGCATGCAGTCAAATCAACTGACCCATCACTCGATCAACATGCATAAACACGTACATCTGGTATGAAGAGAGGATGGGACTCGGGGGGGTACCTGGTGACCCCTCTGTAAACGGAGCTCCTCCTGCCAGAGGTGGGAGTCTCAGCTGCATTGATCTTGCACTCATCTGAGCCCGAATTTCTCTGAGCTCTGGCACGTTTGCTCCTGGGTTTGCTCAATTGATTGCCATTGTTGGTCTCAATGCATGAAGAAGATGAAGAAGAACAAGTAGAAGGAGACCTCTTCATTTGAAAGCACTCTGAATTTTGTCTCTCTGCTCTCTCTCTCTCTCTCTCTCTCTCTCTCTGTTTCTGCTCAAATGGGAGCACAAAAAGTTGTGGGTTATGAAAGAGATGGGTGGGTTGGTCAAGAATCTAAAGCCATCTCCTTTTCTGGTAACCTAAAGTGGTTTACCAAAACAAGAAGAAACAGAGGGGAAGAGGAAATTGAGGTGGTGCTGCGGGCCTTGTTGTAATATACATACATATATATATAGCTAGAAAAACAGGGAGTTCATGTTTAACCATGGGTTAATTCAGGTGAAAATCTTTGGGTTGCTTTAACCAGGATTAAACAAGTGTCTCAACACTTGGCTGATGGCTCAGCCATGCTACCAATTGGCTCTGTTTCTCCACCTTGGCAACCCATTCAAACAAAACAAAGGGCAGGGGAAAAAAAAAAGGTGAAAAGGTTTTAATTAAGGGGGTTAATCAGGGAAATTGTCAGTTACCTTTGTGGGGGTTCTGCGAACAAAGCACTTAAGAACGGAAAGTGTGTGGAGGACACGTGTGGAGATTGAGGCAGATGGCATGTAGTACAAGGCTTAAACACCCATAATTTTCAGTTTATTTACAGGTCAAACCACGGTCAACCAAAGTATCAATCATCTGAGTTTTGCTGATCCCCACAATTTAGGTGGCATGGGGACAAAGATTTGCGTCACTGACTATGCACCCACTTTAAACACACACACATATATATATATATATGTGTGTATATATATATATATATATATATATATATATATATATATATATATATATAGAGCTGATCCATTGATACCGTTAGCAAAATAGGAGAAGTTGCTAGCGCGATCTGGTCTTCCACGTGCGATCTGTGGACGGTTCAGATCTTTTTTTTGCTTTTTTTTTTAGTCTGTCTGCTACATTATGTAGCAAATAGTTTTTTGACGAAAATACCCTTTACCAGTTCAATTCATTGTTCACTTTAGTTTGTCCGCTACATAATGTAGCGGACATAATATACAAAACGGTCACTTTTCACTTTCAGATCTGGGTAAGTCTCTCTCTCTCTCTCTCTCTCTCTCTCTCTCTCTCTCTCTCTTTACTTTCCTTTCAGATCTGGGTAAGACTTCCTCTCTGTCTCTCTCTCTTTCTACAGCGGTAGCTATGTACGACGGCGGCGGCAGCTATCTACATAGTATTCTTCTATGCCACCGTCTTCCTCCTCCTCCGCCGTTGTACCCATCAGCTCCGCACCGGCCTGGCCCTGCCTACCTACGCCTTTAGTGGCTCCGACGAAGTCCAAGCCAACAAAGACTCGGTGGGGGATGGATTAGGTGAATCTGTGTTGTCGACAGAGACAGATTCGGTGAATCTGGATTGTCGCGAAATCTTCCTCTTCCTTCTCCTCCGCCACTGTACCCATCGGCTCCGCACCGGCCTGGCCGTGCCTGCCTACGCCTCTGGTGGCTCCGGCGAAGTCCACGCCAGCAAAGACTCGGTGGGGGATGGATTAGGTGAATCTGTGTTGTTGACAGAGATGGATTAGGTGAATCTGGGTTGTCGCGAAGTCCAAGGTTGCAGTAGTTTGCCTTTGAATTCCTCAATGTTGGGTTCAAAGTTTGCACGAGTTATCAGATCTTAGATCTACTGATTGTGGTTGTAAAGATGAAATTATTGATAATTTGATCATGTACTGCTACTAATTATATTGTGATTGGTCTTGTTGTTTGGATCTGTGGTTTCATTGAAAATAGAGAGAGAGAGAGAGAGAGACGCACATAGATGGATATGGGTGTGTTTGGTCTTGTTGTTTGGATCTGTAAAAAGAGCCAAGAATTCTGCAGAGAAGACCATTGTCTGCTACATAATGTAGCGGACCAAGGTGTCCTATTCACTGTGAAAAATGTAACATCTGGTTATTGAAGGGTATTTTCGTCAAAAAATTGTTCGCTACATAATGTAGCGGACGGACTTTAAAAACGCACAAAAAAAAGATCTGGACCGTCCACAGATCGCACGTGGATGACCAGATCGCACTAGCAACTTTTTCTATTTTGCTAGCGCTATCAATGGATCAACTCCCCCCCCCCCCCCACACACACACACACACACATATATATTCTAATAAAACTAGTGAATCTAAAAATGTCTATTTTCACACATTGAAGAGTTCCATCACCGATTTTAATTAAAAATAAGGAGCGAAAAAACTTTCAAAGATGTAGGTTTAAATACTTTTAAAATTATTGTTCTAATAAATTCCTTTAAAGTAGTAAAAATTGTTAAGTCAGTGAGTTAAGACTGTTGGACCAAAAGAGAGTTATTCAATATAACTAATGACTAAGGAAGATACAAAGTTAATTACTAATATATATCCAACAACCGTCGAGTGAATAATGATTAAAATTCAGTAAAATAAATCTTGTGAATCTCTCTTCTTGAGTTGTCACATGGTATCAGAGCTGGTCAATGTGAACTCAACAGACAATTCAAAACTTAATCCACAGTCACTCAGTTTAATTCGTCCACTTGTTTGGTCCACTCAAAGAAGTTTGGCCACACGTGATGGAGAGTGTTGAGATTTAAATCCCATTTTAGGTGAATATTGATTAATAATTACCCCACTTCAGGTGAATAATGATTAACAATTTAACATATAAGCTGTGTGAACCTCCTTGCTAGAAATGGATGCTTTCAACATGGTATTCGAGCGAGCGAGTCGATCCGTGCTCAACAGCCAATTGAAAATTTAAATTATCGTCACCCAGTTTAATTCGTTCACGTGTTTGACTCACTCAAAAAGTCTGACAACACGTTTGAGAGTGTGTTAATATGAAAATCTAAATCACAAAATTCAACATGTAAGTTTTGCATTAAATGCTACCACGGATCAATAGTTTGAAACCGAATGATATTTTTGTATTAAAAATGTTGTTTAAGTTTGCGAGAGCATCACCAATCAAATGGACTGCAAAAAAGGATGAATCCCCACTACCATTACCACATGACATTTCATGTCATGTGTGCAATCAAATAAATGCACAACAATGCCTTTCATCTCATGGCGCACTGCCACCAAAGGCTCCGTTTGACAAAAAAAAATTTTGTTTTCAGTTTTCAAATAGAATAAAATTTAAGAGCAGTTCATAATTTTTTTTTTTAACAAAAAGAAGTGGGTGTTTGATAACCTAGTTAGTTTTTTTATTTTTTATTTTTTTTTGGGTGTTTGATAACCCAGTTTTTTTGTGGTGGTTTGCGGTGGCGGTGGTGGTCACCGCCGGCAGTTGCTGGCGGTGGCTACCAGCGGCCGACGGTGGGAGGGTGGTGATGGTCTCACAAAAAAAAAAACCAACACTGAAAAAAAAAAACCAGTTTTTGGAGTTTTTAAAACAGCCTTGATTTAAAAACTGGGTTTTTAAACTGAAGGAAAAAAAAAAAAGGAAAATGGTTACCAAACGCAACTTTTTTTTCAGTTTCCAAAATTAAAAAAAATAAAAACTGAAAAAATAATGTGTGTCAAACAGGGCCTTAAAAACTAAACTTATTCAAAAACACAACTAAATTAAAAAGTGGCACCAAGGTTTCTGATTTTATTTCCCGTTGGAATCCAAATTTATCTTTGGTAATTTCTCCTTAATGGGTTTCCTTTGCATACCCTTCTTAATCATGTAAATATTAGTAGTCGTAATTTCTATGTCTGTTATGAATAGTCTCAAAACGATTATTCATCTTTTCTTAAAATATCCTGACCTTTCTAAATTGATCCTAAGCAACATGATATGTTAAAACACTCTCAAATGGCAAACTGACGATTTTAGTCAAAATCATAGTTAAGCTGCGATTGCAAAATCACGATTTTATTGTTTTGAATCGGCACATCATGGTTTTCCAAATAAATGGTAGTAGGATGTCTCGTAGCGATGACAAAATTCAATAGCACGTGTAACGTGGCATTAGTGATTGATGATAAAGCTTCAACACCACAAACATGCACATTAGATGACTTGAGCTTGGGACGCTTTGGTTCTTTGCATGCTTGCAATATTGCAAGCTTTGCTTGTTTGATTTAAGTACCGGGTACAATTTCGCTTAAAGTACTAAAAGTCCCAAAAGATTTAACATTACATTAATTTGATGGAAAAAGTGAATCCAAGAAAATTTCATATATAACCTATCTAAGAGGTCATCAAATCTACATGATTTTAATATGTTTGTATCATACTTCGTCTATGTTAGTGTGTTATTTCAACAAGCCAAAATAAGATCGGTGATTGGAATCTGTATCATGTAACCTTTCGAAACACGATAAGAATCAACAACATTCTCTTATAAATAACAAGACCCTTAAATCTCTCAAGCACCGGCCATTCTAAAACAATTATGTGGACAAAGCAATAAAGCTTGTGCACATATTTACTTATATCATGCCAAAACATTTGCTTGCACATGATAAGAAGGGAGAGCATTAGGGTGCGGCTTCTACCCCCGTGTCGTTTGATATTTGTTATGTTAGTTCTACTTTTCACTATTACAAGATCGTTTTAGGAAGTAAGAAACTCTTGAGGAAAGCAGTATCTCGAACTACTTTTGCACACAAGGCCAGATCAAATGTGTGTATGATTTGGACAACCCAAGACTAGATACTTTTCAATCTAACTTTGTAAACATGGAGAGTAATTAGCTTCCTGCTTTGTCACATATGTTATATTAGTGGTAAATTTTGTTTGTAGCTGGGATAGCTTTGTCACATATTAATGAGATATTTCTCATAGTAACAAAAAAAAATATTTTTTAACCTCCGCTATACTAATTAATTTTTAATTGCCAATCTAGTGGATTTGGCAAATTAAGCTTTGAATTAAGCCAAAACAATTACTTAAGGAAAATCACAAAAACATATTGTTAATACTAAATGCTTGTTTTTTAATAGGTTAATATTAGAGTCCGTTTGGAATTGATTCTCAAAAACGGATTTCAGCTTAGATTTTAATAAGTTTTAAATTCAGATTAATCTACTTTAAGCAGGATCAATTTCTGTTTAGCAAAAATAGTTGGAATAGCTTAAAGTTACAAAAAAGTATTTGGGTTAAAAGTGGTTGAATTAGTTCCAATATGATAAAATAACCATAGAGGATACTTAACAAATAAATTTTTAGTATTCATTTAGAAAGATAATGTTAACATAACTTCCATTTATAAATAACTACTATATACAAAAAAATTATCGAAAAGTTATATTCACCACCTATAAAGTTATTTATTTCTTATATCAAATTATAAGCACCCACAAAAGCATCTTAATACTTATAGTACAATAAAATTTTCAAATTAATTAAAGGATATGTGATGTCCTTTTGTGAGAAATATGAGGAAGTTATGATAAATTAGAAGGGCAAACCTGATTATGAAAGAAGTGATTATTTCGCTTTTCAAGATTATGGATTTGATCAATATTTAGTTTTTTGCGGCAGATTAAATCTCTTATTAATCTTTTTTGCTAAGCATTTCCTTGCAAATAAACCTTTAAAACTACGATGAAACCCATAAGAAAGAAATGACTGTTTTACCAATTTCTCAATAACCTTCTATAGGAATTACTAACAACCAAAAATTTAGCCACAAGGGTGTAGCGTACAGGGAAAACGAACAATATCATTTTTATTGTTTCATATGTGTGTATTGTATTTGTATATACAATTTTTTCGACATTATAGAGGAAATGTTAATTACTTTCCACTCTTAAACCGTTAAAATAGTCACTTTATCTCTTTGCATTTTTATAAGTAAATGTTTCATTAATATGTACTCACTTGTCACTATAAATTTTTATCATTAAATGCTTGGTTTACCCATGTAACTGTTAGTTGCTATTTTCAAAACTTAAGTTATCTATTCTCTAGACTACTTGGGGTTAACTTTACTTGAAGCATGCGAAGTGAACAATATTTCAGCAAGTAGGTTAAATAATAGTAGTTATCGTGGCACACGTGATACATGTATAAAAATAAAATTAATTAAATAAATTTTGTTAAAAATAATCAAGTATCAATTGTATGCGTTTATTGTAACATTCAGTAAAATGAATTTTTCATTATGAAAATTAAACATGTCTTTACAGATAGTTATTTAGTACTTTTTAATATATATAATAAGAGAATGTCATTGATAATTTAAAGTTTACAAAGTTGCTCAGTAGTTATTTACTATTTAAGTTTGTGCTTTGTGTCAATTTTTAACAATTTGCTATTTCGCCAAGCTCGACATTTAAAATTTATTTTAACTATATTTTTAAAAATAAATTTTGAATTGTAAAAATAAATATGTCCTTATAAGTAGTTATTAGTATTAAAATATTTTATTTTGTGTTGTTGTTCAAAAGAAAATCTTAGAAAGACAAATGTCATCATTTTAGATGAGTAATTGTATAACATCAAAACGAGTATTCCCAGATAGATATAAATTTAGATATGAAGAGCTTGTTTGAGCGTGTTACTTATCTTTCTATATTTTAGTTTTACAATTTTGTCATAGGCTTATGTTTGGTGACGATATTAAATTGACAAACAATTCTTGCAATTTTAAGGTACATACTGCAAAAGCAAAAAACTACATATTTCTTTGTTGACACATTCATATTCATATTTCATATAACAACTGTGTTGACAAAACATCATGAAGATTTCATAAACAGCCAATGAAACACTAGGGGTAGTGTTTCAAATTATTTATTTTCAAGTTCTTTATCTAGCTTTGCAAACTGAAAAAAAAATATCGATGTTTGGTACAGAGCTTTTTTTTTTTTTGTCCTTCAATTTTATATACCATTTTCTATATTGGACTGTTTTTTAAAACTCTATTTTGGAGTTTTCGATTTTTCAATTTTAGTTTTTTATTAGAGATCTCACCTTCAAACCTCACTAGAATCAATTTTGGTCCCTTTTTTTTTTTTTTTCATTTCATCACTCCCACTAGCTACCCCCATCCCCGTCGCCACCACATCGCCGCCGCCGACCGCCGTCAAAACCCTGAAATCGAGACCAACACCGCCACCCCACCACCGTCGCTACTCACATCCCTGTCCCACCGCCGCCATCGTAACGACAATTCTATCCCACTGTGCATATGTGTTCCACCCACCGTCGCTACTGTCGCCCCATCGTAGCCACCGCAACATCACCGCCACCCAAAATACCAACACCATTATTACTTCTAAAATCCAACATCATCGCACCAAATGTCATTTCTCTCGCTTCAACAGATCCCTCTCCAAGTTTGCTAGATCTGTAATGAATCGTGGTGGATTTACGCATCATGGTGCATCTACTCATCGGTGGATCTGCGTATCACGATGGATTCATCATCTATGATGACATCGTGGAGTCAATCGATTTAGGTGGTGGTGTCAGGTGGTTGAGTGGTGGTGTTGGGTGGTTATGGCGGGTGGTGGCTGTGAATTAATGGTGGTTGGTGGCAAGCGCGGGGGAAGGTTGGTGGCAATGGGTGGTGGTTGGTGGTGATCTGTGTGCTGGGATGGGAAGTAGGGACGTATCAAAGAAAGATAAAAAATAAAAATAAAAAAGGAAAGAAGAAGAAAAAATGAAAACCGATTTTGATACTTTCAATTAAATGCATATGAGTTTTTGTCCAAAATAAAAGCACAAAAAGTTTTGGTTTTTATTTTTTAGAAAACAAAAATTAAAAATTAAAACTTGGTCAAACAGGCCCGTAGATCTTATAAAAATACAATTATAATTGCAAAAAGGGAAGATGTCATAACTCAAGACATATGACAAAGTTATAATGTTAGAAACCCAAAATAAGATCACGTCAATCTTAAATTATGAACAACAAACATGATCTTCATCTTGCGATGGATGCACGTCAAATACGTTCCGGCATCTAGAAATTAGATGTGCGAGTAGGAGTTCACCAGGTGTGCTTTGCCTTTTTTTCATATGTGGTTGAATCACTACATGACGAGGTTTGCTAAAATTGAAGGAAGATAATGTACAAAAACGCTTGCATAGAGGTGGCAATAATATCTCAAACTCGTTTACTCGTCTAAATCCGTCCACCTAAATGTGGGTTAATACTTTATAACCCATTAACCCGTGGGTTTAATTGAGTCAAAAAAGGATGCCCATTTACCCATAGCATGTAGTTTTATTTGTAAGTCAAGACTCTTCTTTCTTTCTTGACTCTTGTTTCTCCTCTCAGCTATCGCCTTCACCACATGTCGTCATTGTCACCATCTTCTTGCTTTCGGTGCCACCTTAACAATCATTAGGAAACACCACACACAACCAGAAATGATGACAAACTGCGACAGAGAAATGAGAGATATAGAGCTAGACCTTAAACCCATTGTCATATTTCCTTATATCTGAAACAGATTTGTGGATCTATGGGGAAGGATTTTAAATCTTCATAATCTTGATGGTGGACTTGTGGTGGGCGTTGTGTGTATTATGGTAATTATAGTGTTGCATCGGTAATGGCGATTGTAGATTTGGAGATGTTGGACTGGTTGTTGTGGTTGTGGTATAGTAGTGGTGGATATATATGATTTTGGTAGGGAGTATGGTACCGGTGGCGATTTGGCATGGCAGTGATGGTTGTGGGTGTTGAGGCGGTTTAGTTGGAGGTGGTGAGGATGCATACAATTGTGACAGCTACGGCAGCCGGTGCAGGTGTGGCGACGGTGGTTTGAGTCGTTGATGAAGGTAAAATGGAGGAGAGAGTTAAAAAAAATTAAGGGTAGCATGGGTGGGTTGGTTAAGTGAGAAAGGTAAAGGTTAAATGACTTGAGTATAAATGGGTAATTTACCCATTTTCCACAGTTTAATTGTTGATCAACCGAGTCATTGCTTAACTGGCTTGATTTTATCAAGCAAATAATAATGACCCATGTCCAATGCCCACTCTCCATTTCCTCTTCATCAAGTACTCAAAAATAACCTCTGCTCATCCTTTCTCATCTCTTGCCGTCCCTTCTCTCTCACCTGCCATCGCCGACCACCACCACCACTAGCTTTCACCGCCACCTTAAAATGACAACCGACCAATTTCTTTTACACAACCAACATCGACCTAACCTACTGAAGTCCGCTACCACAGCCATCACTAAATCCTAATATCACCTCCACCACTTTCATCAAAACCTACCTTCAATATCAATTTTGCCACTCAACTCCGCAGCCTCCACCACCAGTCTCTAGGGATTGCAATCCAACCCGCAACCGGCGGATCCCCGCCCCGCCCCGGTCCGATAGGAGCGGGTCATTTTGACTTTGACCGGATCACGGGGCGGGTATGGTTTTTTTTTTAAATCCGCAGCGAGTTAGGGTCGGGTGTGGTATTTCATCTGGCCCGCCCCGGCCCGCGACCCGCACCCGCCCCGCTATTTTAACCATTACCTTGATTTAATCCTAGCCGTCCATCCTTACCTATATATACATCACTATAAACCCTAAAAGCTCCACTTCTCAGTTCTCTCACTCACTCCCTCACGGCCTCACTCCCTCTGCCGACTGCCGCAGTGCCGCTGCCGCCCAGCCGTTCCCCTCCTTCTCGGCGACTCCGGCCAGCCGTTTCGCCCAGCCACCGCGCTCCTCCTTCTCCTTCTCTCACTCACTCCCTCACGGCCTCACTCCCTCTGCCGACTGCCGCAGTGCCGCCCAGCCGTTTCTCCTCCTTCTCGGTGACTCCGGCCAGCCGTTTCGCCCAGCCACCGCGCTCCTCCTTCTCCTTCTCTCACTCAGTCCCTCACTTCCTCTGCCGACACAGGTCAGTTCTCCTTCTTTTAATTTTTTATCTTTTAACAATGAATTGACAATCCTATGTCTAGAAGAAGGAGAGAATGGCTTAGCAATTTGGTAGAAAACATAAATATGCTAGAAGAAGGAGAGAATGGCGGGGTGGGGATGGGTTTTCTAAATTATGCTAGGGTCGGATGTGGTATTAAGGTTCTAGAACCCGGCGCGGGGCGGGTGCGGGGCGGGGTGGGATTTCAGGGGTAGCGGGGCGGGTTTGGATTGTAGCAGATCCGCATCCGACCCGTCCTATTGCCATCCCTACCAGTCTCCACTAACAATCCCATTAATACTACTCACAGCAAGTGGTCACGGCCACCAATACCTACATCCACGATATCCAATGCCACCACTACCATAATGACATCACTGTTCCATCATCACCATATATATATCCAATCCACCGTTGCTGCCCACCATTGTTACCCCCATCATACCCACCACTCCAAGGGCCATCAGGGCTGCCACTATCTCCGAGATAAGCATCACAGTTGAAGATCTGTCATCCCTGCGCATGCCCCCAAAATAGTATATCTATCAATTTCTGAGCCAAGATGACTCTGATTTGAATACCTAGCTAGCTCCATGTTTTCGTCAGAACTATAAAGAAATGGCTCTGATTGTGATTGCGGGGTGGGTATCGTTTTGTATTCCAGAAATAGTGATGACGACGACGGAGCAGTGACTGCAATGATAGCGACAAAAGATGTTATCAATGGTCATCACCGGTCCATCTTAGGGGTATAGCCAAGACAATTTTCCAATTATGGAGTTTATTAACTCAAAAAGTGAAAACCAACGTATATGGTTCAATATGCCACCCATTTACCACTCATTTAAATCTGCAAGTTGTTGGGTTAGAAAAATAACTGACCCAGAGAGACCCAACTAGTTAATGGTGGTGGATATCGGTGGGTTTTAAGTGGTGGATCTAGGGAGATTAATGAGCTCGTGTTTTGATTGCAACCATAAAAAAATTAATTTGTTGTATACATGTCATTAAACTCAAATAACCAATCTAATTAACAATTTAGCACGTTCATTTATTGCATTTAAAACCTAACACTTCGTTGAGAGTGGAAAATAGCAAAAAATATGAAACACACTTCGTTTTGTTTAAGAAATTGATGTAATACATTTAAAACATGTTTAGGACCGATAGAATTTACTAGTTAATATAGGTTAGTAATCTCACCCACCCACCTTACAAGAATTTAGTCCTCAAATTTAGAATACCGTTGAGAACATTAGAAGTATCAAATATATATTCACCATTCACTATTCGATACATCGAAAGCTTTCCTTCACATTAAACATTAGTGAATATGAGCTCTATGAAAATATGTATCATGTGTAAACTTATGATGTTATACAAGTTTCTAATGAGAATGAAGGTACTACAATTAATCATGATATACACAATAGAAAATACCAAGCTTCCAAGAAGTTTCTTTTCCATCTCGCAAAATACTAGCTATATTTGAAAGGTACAAAGGAGATTATTTTTAGGGTTAATTACACCCATGTCCATGAGGTTATGGTGAAATTATATGTGTGTCCATTAGTTTGAACAAATAGCATTTATGTCAGTTGACTGAACAAAAACACTAAAATGCATAAAAGGTTTGGATGAAATGACCAGAATGCCCATTACTTAGGAATGTAATTCTTTAAATGCCATTACTGCCATGCACCGCCGCTGGAGATGGGGGCAACAACTTGGGGATTCCATCACGAGGAAACCGTGGGCACTTGGGAGGGAAGTGTTGTTACAGTGACCGCAACTAGGTCACCTACCAACCGTTGATAACCCCATCACTAGGTCTGAATACCATGAAGCCTTATATTGCCTAGCAGGTTCATTTATTTTTAGTGACAATTTGCATAGGCAATATTGGTGTCGATTTGCATGAGCAAAAATTTATCCGCAATCTTTAGCGACACAATTTTAGAAACCATAAGCTATAATCTATCCACAACAGTTATAAGTAATATTCATTGAGGTCTTTAGCGACGATTAGCGTTAAAGAATATTTTGAGAATCCTTTAGCAATATTTTTATACTCTATAGTTAGTGACAATATTTTAGCGGCAAACCTTAGCGACAATTCTTTTACCAAGCAACACGCAATTTATGATAGTAAAGGGGTTACTTGAAAATCTAATTTTATTAGCGTTACCGAATAATATAATTGTGAATATTTTTAGCTTCTCAACTCTTTATTTTGGAAAGCTAAATTAAAGAGGGAAGATTGGAGGGAAAAAAAATTGGCCAAAACCGGAGCAATTGAAAGTTTAAAATTCAATTACGGTTACAAGTTAGAGAAAGAGGAAGGAAGAAAGAGAGAAGAAAAAGGAAAGAAAAAGAAAGAAAGGAAGAGAGATCTCAGTTACAAAGTCAGAGAAGGAGAGAAATATAGAGAAGAGAGAAAGAAAGAGAGAGTAAAAAGGGGGAAAGAAGAAGGGATTTTTACAGCAAATTTTCCGGTAATTTTTTTTTCCTTTTCTTCCTTCTTTATTTAATGGGTTACGGATTACCGGAGGGGCATGGGGAGGAAGCCGTGAGGTTTTTTGTGTGATTGTGTCTATATATGTATGTGTGTGTGTGTGTGTGTGTGTGTACAAGATATATGGGGGAACCTGCCGTAAGGCAGTACATGCGTGTGTGTTTAGTTTTGGTAGTTGGGTGGGTTTATGGCTGTGAGAGATGGGGCTGCCGCAAGAGAGGATTTTAGGACTACTGGGAGGTTGCATGAGGGTCGTGCAAGGGCTGAGATGCCGTGTGAGTGCTGTGGTAGTAGTGTGATTTGCGGGTAACGGCATGGGAAGAGAAGGCAGCCGCGATGAACAACTGTGGTGCTGTGTTGTGGGTATAATTGTGTGGTGTTTAGGAGGGTGAAAAGGTGGGAAAAGGGAAGGGGAAGGTGGCTGCCATGGTGGGCAGCCATGGTGCTGTGAGTGAGTGTGTTTATATGGTGTTTAAGTAGGTGCAGGAGTGGAAAAAGGGAAGGGAAAGGTGGCTGCCATGGTGGGCAGCCATGGTGTTGTGCATGGGTGTGTTTATATGGTGTTTAGGTGGGTATGGAAGTGGAAAAAGGGAAGGAGAAGGTGGCTGCAATGGTAGGTAGCCATAGTGCTGTGTCGTGGGTGTGTTTATGTGCATTTAGGTGGGTGTAGAAGTGAAAAAAGGGAGGGGCAAGGGGCTGCCATGGTGGGGTGGTGTGATTGGATTGTAAAGAGAAACTAAAAATTAGGGTCAGGGCTAATTTGGCGAGGAAGATGATGAATAGTATGAGTTTGGTGAGCTGTCACTATTTTTAATTTTTAGGGCCATTTAGAGATAAAAATAGGCAAAGTCTAAAACTAAAACTCCCATTATTTTTGCAAAATCTTCTAGGTGGAATTTTCTGGAATTTTTCCAAGCATAAAAAAGATCTAAAAATATTTTATTCTGAAAACAAGTTATTTTTCGAATTATTGGTATAGTAAACAAACTTGTTTTTAGCTGAAAATTTTACAGCGACCTGAACTTACAGAGACTCTTGTGCTTCAGAAATTTTGTGGCATACCGGTGCCGTTTGATATATTTTTGAAAAAGGAACCTTAACGCGCAGATTAAGAAGCAGTTTAGGATTGCAAACGAAAAATTCCCAAAATGGTTATTTTTATCCAAAAAACTCACTTACTCATTTAAAAAGATGTTCAAGTAAATTCTAGGTGTGTCATAGTATGTTAGGCATCGAGGATAAATTGGTAATTTTATGCAAGTCTAGGGGTATTTTGGTAATTTCACTCGCTTAGGAAAATTTAGCACCTAGGCATAATTGAAGGGCAACAAATAACATCCCGATGATCTATTGTTTAGGTTCTGACTGACAAGAGCTAGAACTGACTTGGGAACCAGAACCGCCTAGCTATCCAAGGGAAGTACTACTGCAATGTTCCTCTGTACACTTATTTGCAAAACTTATATATGTACATATGATTTGATCAAATTAAAGTTTAAAGTTTTGTTCTGCATATGTTCTATTTCTAAAGTATTTGATGAGAAATTTAGTTTAGAAGAATGCCATGGAATGCTATGTGAATCATAGAATTTTACTGAGTACATGTTGAATGAGCAATGAAACTCGACTTGGTTGCTGTGCCCTAATACCCAACGGCGGAATGTTGAATTTCGGGCCCTGGTCAACGAGGCTTGTACGTTGATACACAGTACTGATGCTGGTGGTTCGCCCTTGCTTCCGCAAAATTTTATCCCGGGTGTAGGAGGGATTTCGGGCCCTAGTCAGGGGGGCTCGTACGCTGACCGCAGCATACCTAAGAAAAGAAATATATGTGCTTGATGTGAATGGAATTATCGATAATTGTACTCTGATTTGGAAACCCTTTTGAATCTTCACATATATATATATATATATATATATATATATATATATATATATATATATATGTGTGTGTGTGTGTCTTTGGAAAAATTTTTAAGGATGACAATACCGAATTACTGATTTGTTAAAAGAGAATCCATGGCATGTTTTGGAACTTCAAACTTATTTTAGGAAAATGGTTGGTGTATTTCCTGGGCTTTCGCTCATTCTTTATTTTTCAGGTGATGATTTAAGGGAAGCGGAGCCGTATGAGCAACACGGGGAGAAGTGCCCGAAGAGAATTATTAGAATAATGAGAGTTTACCGTTTGAGTATTTAGTTCTATGTTAATTAACATTATGCTTGAACTAATGTAAGGAGCTTAGGTCTCCTCGAGTTCCCTTCATAATTTTTAAAGACATGTAATGAGAATTTTTATTTGGATTATTGAAAGTTGTAAGTTGGAATTAAATTCGAGTCACAAGATTGTAGTGAGTCCTGACAGAGCCTTAATAGGTGTTCAAATAGGTCTGCAGCCGGTCACGGATCTAGCTCACGGGCCTACCCGTGGGGTTCAGGTCGTGACAAGGCTCACACTCACCTCCACTGCGATGCCATGCCGTAAGCCACAGCCTCAAAAAGTGCCACAAGTCACTGCCGTGACCCTCATCGCACCACCGTCATACCTTAACGCCATCAGCGCACCATTCCAACACAATCTACCACAACCCAATGTCACGATCCACCACCGCAAGCCTCTATCACAACCCATATATACACCGGCCGCAACCAATAAAGCAAGCACTCCTCCACCATCTTAGAATTAAGGAAACAGGGTTTGAAGTTGCACACACACACACACACAGAAAAACTTATATACCTACTCATATCTCTTTCTCCCTCTCTCTCAAATGCACTATGTTACTAAGAAACTTGATGGCCAAATACCTAAGTAAAGAGGCTACTTCAAACCCCAAATCCACCCCTTAATCAAATACGTTTGTGCTGTTGAGTGCCTGCCGAGGTGCGGCGACAGGGTGGGGGAGAATTAGGGTTGAAACCTTAATTTTGTAAATGAGAATTTTTAAATTTCTATATGGTATATACTTTGTTTATACAAAATGAGGGCAGTATTGACATTTAAAAAATACTTAAAGATGACAAAAGAAAAAATGTGTACCTTTTTACTAATCAATTACAGAAGGGCACGGCTGTTACTTTTTTAAATTTAGTATCCTTGACTATAACTAACCCTAATCTCAAGAACATTGGTGTAATCAATGGCGGACCTACGTTGGAACTGGGGGGGCTGATATACCCCTTCAGCTTCTCGAAAAAAAATTATTTCCATCTCACATATTCTCTTTCTCTCACTCTGCAAGTTGCCCTACACCGCCCAAGTGTCTCACCCACTCTCAATCTACCAGACGGGCCAGATCGGCAGATCGCAAACACCCACTCACGGCGATAGGTGACGGCCGACAGTGAGTGGAGGCCAGCGCAGATCGGGAATGAATGGAGGCGCTAACTGTCAAGGAGGTGGTCTTCACTCTTTAGATCTGGAACCGTCAACGGATTAGAAGAAGCAGTGACCAGCGGACTGACCAGTGAGTGGTGATGGTGAGGCGAGGACTCTACCGTCCAACCACCCTCTGTCGGCGACGACGCATCGACACATGTGACCCTTGACTATTTCTACTATCTTTCTATTTTCTCTCATTTCTGCTGTCTGCAGCAATGCCTACAAACTTTAGATCTCGCCCCTTCAACCTAACTAAGCCACTTCACAAAAGATGAGAGATTGACTGATAATCTCTTATTTTAGTTTACTGTTACGGGACAAAAGTTAGAGAGTGCAATTGGTTATCTTGTTGTGGGTTGTTATATATTGTTTCTCTAACAACGATGGTTAGTGTCTTTGTAATGAGATTTATCTTGGGAAATAAATAAGAATCATGTTTGTTCTTTGGGTAATTTTGGTATTTGTGATGGTTGAGGGCCTTAACAAAATACTCATGCAACGATCTAGTTGCCAAGGAGAATATCCGTAGTATGCACCTATATGAAAGGAAAATGTACTAAAACATATACACATACAAGTTTGTTAACTAAATGTAGAAATGTGAGTTTTGGTTGATTTTACTTTGACATTATTTCATTTCTTGACTAATAGTTATAAAAAAGGCAAGGACCGAGAATTGACGCTTTATTTTTACGTATCAGTCAAAAATCTGCTTGCTTTTGTGTATCCTCTATGGTGTCATTAACGCCCTCTTTTCCTTAAATTCGGTCACTTATTATAATCTTGTTTCTAAGCTTGATCCAAGCCTTTCATTTACTTGTTTGGGATAAATATCTCTTTTCTTTTTTATCTTTGTTTTGAGAGGTGGGAAAATGAGTCTCTGTGTGTTGGGTTGGGGGTGGGAGGGTTGTATGCTCCTGGGTATATGTGGAGAAAATAGCTTCTTAAAGGAAATTAGGATGCAGAGGATACCACATTCAAAAATTTATAGCAAATTCTGTTAAAAAGATGAGAGATTGACTAATATTAGTTTCTCACTAAGTTTGGTACCTCTCAGTTGAAAATGCATCGATGTTTATCCTATAATAAGCATAATGCACATTGAATTAAGAGGTAGCAGAAATGTTTAACCGTTTATATGGAATCAAATAGTTTGGTAATGTAAAGAGTCTTTAGTGACTCTCACGAAACTTAATAAAACCTTTTGGATGATTTTTTTTGTATCAAAAAGTGCACTCTATTTTTTTTGTATTTTTTTACTTATATAAGAATTTAATGACTTCGATATATTCTTAGCACCCCCTGGAGTGAATTCCTGGTTCCGCCACTGGGTGTGATTAACCCTTATCTTTAACTAGGCTATGTTAGATTTTCGTTAAATCTTCTTCCAAACTTATAGATAGTTGCACTTTTTTCCAATTCTACTAATTCATGTAGTCCTCGTGTTGTTAGAGTCCTGCCAATTAGAACTCATGGGAGAAACAATAGTCCTTTCTTCGATCTTCCTTTTAACAGTTGCACTTATATGAATGTAATAACCATGCCCATCACTTACGATGTAATTCTTTGAATGCCATTTCCACCACTATCACTGCAGATAGTGGCAACAACATGGGGATTCCATCAAGAGGAAACTATGTGCACTTGGGAGGGAAGTGATGTTACAAAGACCGAGACTAGGTCACCTCCCTACCGTTGACAACCCCATCAAAAAGTCAACCCCCCACCCCAGGCTCACACTCACCTCCACCGCGATGTCCTGTCGTGAGCCACTACCTCGAAAAGTCGCCACAAGCCACTATCTCGAACACCATCATACCACCTTCACACCTTAATGAATCCAGCGCACCATCCCAACACCACCAACCACAACAACCCACTGCCATGATCAACCGCCATAAGCCACTGTCACAATCAATATATACACTGTCGCAACCAATTAAGCAAGCACTTCTCCACCCTCTTAGAATTGGGGAACAGGGTCTGAAGTTGCTCTCTCTCTCTCTCACTCTCACTCTCTCAAATGCATTATGTTATTAAGAAACTTGATATCCAAATACCTAAGTAAAGAGGCTACTCTCAACCCCAAATCCACCCCCTTAATCAAATACGTTTGTGTTGCTGAGTGCCTGTTGAGGAAGGTGAGGCAGCGGGGTGAGGGAGAATTAGGGTTGAAACCCTAATTTGGTAAATGAGAATTTTTAAATTTCTATATGGTATATACTTTGTATATACAAAATGAGGGCAATATTAACAATTAAAAATATGTAATGATGACAAAAGAAAAAATATATATTTTTTATAACAGATCAATGACGGAAGGACTCGGCTGTTACTTTTTTTAAGTTAGTGTCCTTAACTCTAATTGCATCCTAACTTCAAGGCACATGGGTGTTATTAACCTTTATTTTTAATTGGGCGATGTTAGATTTCCATTAAATCTTCTTCCAAACTTATATATAGTCGCACTTTTTTCCTATTCTACGAGTCACTCTAGTCCTCATGTTGTTAGTGTCCTACCCACCAGAACTTATGGGAGAAACAACAGTCCATCCTTTGAACAATTGCACTTATATGAATCTTTTAAGTTATTTGTATTCGGTTAGCATGTCAGTTTGATGAAGAAAGTAAGTAGATGGATACTGGCTTAATTTCTTTCAAATTAGACAACCAACACACACAGTCTTTCTGTTAGCATGGCAACGTGGATTCAAAACCCACTCAACGAAGCTATCACCATTCCCATAGCATGCGTATGGGATCACTTTCATAGAACTTTAAGCATCTACACAGAAGATGAATATTGATATGTTTTGTTTATATTTGGACCTGCATAGAAATAGCAAAGAAAACACAAATATTTGCTTAAGATTGCACCATCCATCGCGAAAGCAGCATGGTGAAACTAATGACAACAGATCTCGGTAAAGACTCCAAAGATTTTTCTTATTTTTGGTTCATATTAGAGTTTTAGTATCTTGTGTAGTTGTTGGGTTGTAAATTTTGCTTTACTCCATCTTTTATTTTTGTTCAAGTTGGAGAATGGCATTGATAACAAAGTCATACAAAACATATATATTCGGCCTTATAGCCAATAGGGAACCTGTACAAGTAAAAGAAGAAAAAAAAGCCATTAAAGGTTTCATGAGATGCTCTCAGTGCCAAGAGTTGTATCTTTGGCAATACCAAAATGTAGTCATTCTTGAGTAAGGGTGAATCATGCCTCAATGAGAGGGCTATAATCTAGATTCCTGATTGTATTCTTTATAAAAAATATTGAGTGATCCAAGATCTATGGTCCTAACTATGACCATGAGATATACAGTATAATAACTCCATGTCACCCTTAGCTCCTCCTATCGCATGAGTCCCCCTTTTACCGACCGTCCTTAATCATTGGAATCAATGTTACGAGAGTGTGCAATGTTTAGTCATTCCTGATTAATGCAATTATTTTAATCGAACCAAAAAAAAAAGTTTCTCTTCTTGATGATTACGGTAAAATCATTGACAGAACATACTTTGAGTTTTTGACCCATCTCTCCGATTGTGAAGGGAGGGGGAGAGAGAGAGAGAGAGAGAGAAATTTTGGCTACAACTCCTTTATATGACAACCGTTACCGGTCAGATAGGATTTGAAAAGTAATGAATTGAAGCTGCTAAAAAATCATTGAATTCGATTGTGAGGAGGGAGGGGAGAGAGAGATAGAGAGAGAACTTTTGTCTACAACTCCTTTATACGATGATTGTTACTGGTCAGATAGGATTTGAAAAGTACCGAACTGAAGTTGCTAAGAAAACCTACCCCTTTACTTGGAGGAGATTTCAATCAAGTCCTATCACCTGCCGAAAAGACAGATCTGCATCACCTTTGTACTCCTGACATCAATTTCCTTCAAGATTTCCTTTCACATAATTGCTTGGTTGAATGTGTCTGGGTTGGGCCTACCTTCATGTGGTGCAATAATCGTGAGAAGGAATTTTACACCTATGAAAAACTCGATCGTGGATTTGCTAACTCTGATTGGCTTATCCACTTTCCTTTTGCTAAAGTTCACAAGTTAGGCATTCAAATCTCGGACGATGCTCCCATCCTATTTGATCTTTGCCTTCCTAAACCCTTTCTTCCAAGACCAAAAAAATTTGAAGCAATGTGGTTAAGACACCCGCAGGGACGCCAGATTATCCAGGCAGCTTGGTCCACTCCGCTTTGTGGTTCGCATATGTATAAAGCTGTTATGTGGGGCAAACATATGATGACTTTATTGCAAAGCGCAACTTCTTGAAAAGAAGCTCGTTTAAAATTGAATTGGCTTTTGGAATGTGAAGAAATATTTTGGGCTTAGAGGGCGAAATCTAAGTGGCTGACTCTGGGAGACCGTAATACAAAGTTTTTTCATGCATCGACCATTATTCATCATCATAGAAATTTTATTTCCTTAATCCAAGATAATGCTGGGATTTCTTACACCTCTCACGTGGAAATTTTTGAATGCTTGGTAAAGAATTTTCAATCAATTATATGCCCACATTCGGTACTACAGCCTGAACCTACCTCGTTTAGTTCTATTGCCGCCTTATCTTCTTCCCTCACAGAACAACAAATCAATTTACTTGACAAACTTTTACTGCGGAAGAAGTTTAGCCTCTTCCAGCTACCGTCAATGAAGGCCCCAGGACCTGATGGAATTCTGTCTTTGGTCGATCAACAATGATGGGACCTTCTAGCTACTCCTTTAACGTCTACAGTCCTATCTTTCTTATACTCCGGCCATATCCTCATGGAAGCAAACAAAACCTTTATTGCCCTGATCCCAAAATGCAATAATCCTATGCATCCTGGCTACTTTAGGCCCATCAGTTTATGCAATTCTTTATACAAAATTATTGCCAAAATTCTCGCAAATAGAATTAAACATCATATTTGTAGCCTTATCTCTGAATACCAGAATGGCTTCATTCCGGGCAGACAGAACAATGATAATTTTCTTATAAGCCAGGAGTTAATGCAAAAAATCCGAACCTGCGAGAAAGCTAAAGCAGCACTAGGCACCATCAAGATGGATATGAGTAAAGCATATGACAGAGTGCGATGGGACTTCTTAGAAGCAATTTTGCAAAAATTCAAATTTCCTAAGCGTATTATTCAGCTTTTCAAGACATGCGTATCAATGGTGTCGTATGAAATCTTGGTTAATGGTTCCCCAACTGCCCGATTTCAACCTGCGGATTACGCCAAGGTGACCCATTATCGCCGTATCTATTTATTCTATGTGCGGAAGCCTTTTCATCTACCCTATCAGCTGGAAATCTTCAAGGAATAGTTCCTAGCATTAGAGTTGGTCTTCGAAGTCCGGCAATCAATCATCTATTATTTGCTGACGATTCCTTAATATTCACCAAACTAAATTTCTCCTCATGTTCTGAGTTGAGAAGAATTATAGATTCCTATTGCTTCGAGTCAGGTCAGCTGGTGAATTACCAGAAATCCTCCATTATGACCAGTCCTAATTCTACCCATGTGGATAAGCAAACATTCCAGAACATCTTGGGCATTTCATATTCGGAGAACTTTGGGCCATATTTGGGAAACACTTTCGATATTATTACTCATCGTAAGACTTACTTTAAGGAGATTGTTCATAGAGTACGAGATAGATGTGCGGGTTAGAAAGGAATACTTCTCAACAAAGCAGGACGTGCCACCCTCCTTACATCGGTACTCTCTTCCATTTTAATTTATCATATGTAAGTAAGTCTTTTTCCTTCCTCAATTTGTCGTGATCTAGTATCTATCATGAGAAATTTTTGGTGGTCTGGTGACGAATCTCGGAGATCTATTCACTGGATAAACTAGCATGCCTTGTGTTGTTCAAAAGCACAAGGTGGTCTCGGTTTTAAAGATCCCTACCTATTCAACCGCGCTTTGTTGGCAAAGACTTCCTGGAGGATGTCAAAGGATCCGGATGCCTTAATCACACGGGTGCTTAAGGGCAAGTATTGTGTTCGGTAGAATTTCTTTTCCTCACCACACAAAGGTAACTTTTCGTGGGGTTGGCGGAGCATTTTAGCAAGCAGCCAGGTTTTAATTCAAGGACTGAGATGGCAAGTAGGGTCAGGATCTCTCATTCCATTGTGGAACTCAATTTGGATCCCTAATATCAATACCCCGGTCTCAGCCAATTCTTATGATGGCCTTGCAAATGTCAATTATGTAAGTGATCTTATTAGTAACCATCAGTGGAATCACAAGCTGCTAGCTAGGTTATTTCCTGGACCTCACAAAGAAAATTTTAGCCATTCACATATCAACTTCTGGTTATGAAGATCAGCAAGTCTGGGGGCATAGAAAAGATGGCAGAGTCTCGGTAGCATCTGCATATATCATGCTATACCAAATGAAACAATGAGAGTTAGCTATTATTGGCAGGTGTATCCCAGCTAGTGCTATATATCAAGAGCATGACTGGATTCGGTTGTGGCGGTTACCTCTTCCTCTTAAAATGATTTTTTTTTATTGGCTAGGCAACTAATCTGGGATCGTTTGTTCCTTTATACAAATCTCCATCGACTTTCTATCTCTTCTTCCGATTTATGCCCTCTTTGCCACTCTTTATCTGAAACTATTGATCACCTCTTCCTTTGATGCAGTATGATCAGACTAATCTGGTTTGGCATTCCGTTGGGCATCAAAATTACTGATGTTTCTTGTTCTTTAGCGGTCTGGCTCTTGTCTTGGACTAGTGGGCCGCTACAGATAAAATCCTAGCTTCTTCCTATATTTACATATTTACTACACTATGGTTTATCTGGATTCATCGGAATAATCTTACTTTTAGACAAATACCTTTTAACCCCAGTGCAGTCATTATGCAGATCAATCAAGCGACCTCCACCATTATTACATACAAACACACTCTCCCTTCTCACCCTATAAACTTACCCCAACCCCGTTGCCCACCGATTAGTGAGTATAACCAAACACGTTACCAATCAGTGCTAACCTCAGCCTCATGTCTATGTATCAACCTGCCTAACATCCGTATTAGAATACTCGTCATTTTTTACCAAAAAACTCTTCGTGCTCCTATCGATCCCTGTTGCTTCAACAATAGTATGATTCCCCGTGGAATAACTGCTTTCTCTTATTAGTCATTTGACTTATATACTGCATATGGCAAGGGGCTGCTGATGGCTTCAAAATGGGCTATAGAACATAACATGTTACATATCACTCTTCTTACATGTTATAATTTTTTGTATTCGCAGTTATCTGACTCCGCAGCTATTTTGGACACCGTGGCTCCGATTCTATATGACTTGCAGTATTCTACCAGATTTCCACACCCTTGTAAATAAAGTTGGATCTGGCTTACTTAAAGAAGCTATTTTGCTGTCAGCGTTTGCTTGTCATGCCCGAATGCAGGTACATCAAGACTAGATCAGTAAAAACCTTTTATATCCTAGTCTTTAGTGTATTATCTGTCTTTTCAGTTTTGTATGGAATTATGATAAAAGCACTTTGTTGTTTGTAATGTATTGTAATGCAAATTTGTAATCATAGAGCTGTCATGACAAGAAGCCAAACTATATAATGATTGTTTTTATTAAATGTCACTCTTATTATCAATAAAAAAAAATAACGCTAACCATACCTAACATTTGGATCGTAGTTTTATGGAAGATTGTAGCCTCCTGCTACAACCCCTGTTAGAGCAAAGAAAATTTAAAGAGCAGACCATGCACGTTCCAGTCATTCTACCAAATTGTAAGTTTGTAACATCAAAATGGCGGCCCCTTCACCAAAAAGTCTGTAGGTCTCTTCTTTGTACGTTGGAGGAAGCGGGGCAAGGGCCAACTCCACACCTCCTTTGCCAGAAGGCTAATTTTGTCACTAAAACACCAAAAATAAAAATTCCGGAAATGACCTTAACTTTTCTTTTCCTGACAAGCGTTGAGTATGGAAATGGAAAAGGAAAACATAACTTTTATCCAACATTCATGCCGACCTTTGGGTGTGATTTGGGCGGTCTCATCATTCCAAGCGAGAGAGAAAAGGACGGAATGAAACAACGATATGAAGCCTTTCAGATGGGTTGCATGTTTGTGACATCAATCGATTTCCCTTGCATTGGATGCTGTAACAACTTTCAATATACACACCTTTGGCAACAGACTTAAAACTGTAAAAGACTGGAAATGGAAGGCAAAACCATGGGTTCAGATGATAGAAGCAGAAGGCAGAAATGAAATTGTAAATCCACCACCACAGAGATGCAAGCTGCCAGTGTCGATTCTGTTCTTATAACCAATCCTGTCAAACAACAAGCTTTCTCTGCGGCCCCCTTTCACATATCCATCCAGGTCGCAATTTGATCTCACCATCTTTAAATTGAGGTCATCTTTATCAACGCCTTTCTCAAAGTTTTTGATGTAACTCCTAATCTCTTCTTGAATCCCAACATTTTCAGTTGGTTCTTGACCAAGCGAGAACTGAAATGTCCTATACCGTTCTGTATTCATGCCTCTTCGACTACCTTGATTAATCATGGGCTCATTACTGCTGCTATTAGCGGTCAAAGAAGAGTCCCTGCAACTCTGAGTGAGCCGACCGTGGCTGACTGCATCCTGTAAGAACAAACATTTATTTACGCCAATTTAAAATGGTGGAGCTATTCCCTGCACCCTCTTTAGTATTTACACGCTTTTTGATCTGCTAAAAAACTACGGCTTTTAGCAGATCTCTTCTTATCGAGCCTCACAAATAAAGGTAAAGTAGTTTCCCTTCCTGTAATTAGGGCTGCATGGACTTTACCACCCTCGTCTCCAAAATTTATGCGCAAAAAGTTTGAAAATGCTGTTACTGTAGAAAATCCAGCCGGGGGACAGACTGGGTGGCGAGGGTTAGGGGAAGCCTCCAAAATTATGCGCAAAAAGTTAGAAAATGCTGTTACGGTAGCGGTTCCAAGATCTGTAGCAGCCTACGGCCCTATACCAAGACGAAGGATAACCATAACAATTGCACCCAGTGAAAATCTAGGCGACGTATTTATGTATGTACAAGTGAAAATCTAGGAGTACCTTCAGGGTATTCATGTATGTACAAGTGAACGTATTTATGTATGTACAAGTGAAAATCTAGGAGTACCTTCAAGGTATTCATGTATGTACAAGTGAATTCAGACTAATTATGTTTAGCAAGAAAGCACAAAAAGAGAGGAAACAATGATAAGAGCAGGTGGATTCTTAGAAGAGAAGACTTTCTGTTTCCTATGTCATTCTTAACAGTTCAAACAAACTTTCTTTGCTTGTTCCCACGATAAAGTAAGTAGGCTCCCAGCAAAAATGATCTACATGCTTTAATATCTACTGAGCAGCCACCTTGAGCCCAAAAGACATAGGTTGAACAACTCCAAAAGATAATTAAAACCTGACAAAGAAGTGAAAAAGTAACGTTCTTCCAGCAAACTTAAGATGATCTACTTCACCACTGTAGCGGTCTTTGTTGGATATTGTTCAACCTAAACGTAAACTTTCTATTACTTTACTCAACCCATTCATAGGACCAATCGCGCCCCTGCCTTCCTGCCCCGGCCTTTTCGTCCTACACAATTGATTCATCATGGGGTGCCCTATAGCAAGACAAAGCAAAACCATAAACAATTGCGCCTGTGAAATTCTAGATGCCATGGAGTACCTTCAGCGTATTTACTTAGGCCTAAGTATTCATCCTAATTATGTTTAGCAGAAAACAAGAGCAACAACAATAGAATCTGGGAATCTGAACCAGAGTTACCAAATACCCCCCCCCCCCAACACCCCCCCTTGCTAGCGCGCTGCAAACTGGTATCTGTGCCCCGAAATGCATAACTATATAGTACTGGTACTCTAAATCCAGAGAACCGAAAACATGTACACAAAATCTTGGTATAACTGGTGTTCTATGTAATTTCGTACGAAGAAGTCAAATATTAGTGACTAGATGCTAAAGCTATCTTCTTCCCCAAACCTTTCTTGGCAAGCAAAGGTTTTTTTCTTTATTTTGGGGACATGCAAGTAAAGTGGCATATGCACACAACTTCATAAAACTATCTATATGTACTGCCCAAAGGAACCAAAGAAGCAATCCTAAGCAAAACACGACCGCAAATAGCAAACCCACTAAGCTTACCCCACACGTACCACGCACCCACATATTGACGAACCACGTATGCCTACTGCGTACCGATGCAAATCACGCAACACTGATCTGAACTCAATGAAAGGTCTTAGATTGTTCGTGTGGGGTTGGGAGGGGGGGGGGGGGAGGTGGTAGTTAGGGGCTTGGGGGGACCAGATCCCAATTAAACAATCAGATAAATACAAATAATTGTGCTTTCAATAAGTATTACTCCCTCCGCTCCCAAATAATCGCTCAACTTTGACTTGGCACGCATATTAAGGATATAAGTAATATATTATGTGTTTCCTATTCTACCCCTAGAGAGGGAGGGGGGAGAGGGAGAGAGAGAGAGAAGATCTGGGCCAGAAGAGAGAAAATGTGTTAGTATAACATTAAATGTGGAGAGAGAAAGGGGGAAAAGAAGTGGGCTAGGAGAGAGAAAATGTATTGGTGGAAGATTAAATGTGGAGAGAGAAAAAGAATGAAAAAATGTCAAAAGAGTATATATGGAAAAGCACCTACAGAATCTTTCCTGATTGGGAAAGTGATCAATTTTTTTGAGACTGCCAAAATGGAAAGCTCATCAATTATTTAGGGACGGAGAGAGTATAATGGAGGAAAAAAACACTTTAATATTCTCGTTGCCTTTCAGAAGCAAAAATGAAGCCACTTTGACAATATTACTAATGGTTGAGATGCATTGGTCCTTGGCAGCGTGTCACGGACTCGTTGTGTGGGCGCCTAGAGCAGGGGTCCACAGGGGAACTATAGGTTTTGGACCACAACACCCAGCCTAATGCACTGGGCTTTGCACTGACTCTAACATCGTCCAGACACTGTGGGATCTATTGGGAAAAGGGTTGGGGCTACATTTAGGTATAGTCGGTCTATCTATTGTGAGAATGTCCATGTGTCCGTGGCAAGTGGTATCAGAGCCACTCTCAATTTTCTACTAGAATGTTAGCGCAATAGGCAGCAGTTTGAAACATCTTTGATGGTGAGCGCCAGGGGGTGCATGAGGAAGTCACAAAGAGCCGTTATAGCATGTGGGTAGCATAAGACGGGACTCGTGGGATTTGTTTCATCCCCCTTGCAAGCGCGTGGTAGCTTGTCACGGACTCATTGTGTAGGCGCCTAGCACAGGGGAAATATAGGTGTTGGATCAACAACGGGCCTGGCGTGTAATGCCACACCTAATGCACTGGGCTTTGCACCAACTCCAACATTGCCTAGAAACTAGGGGAGATATATTGGGAAAAGAGTCTGGGGGCCTCATTTAGGTATAACTGGCGTATCTGCGTGAGAATGTACCTAAGTTTGTGACAAGTGGCTCGGGTAGTTTGAGCGTGGCAATGGTTGCTTGAGGTGATGGCATCTCTAGTAAGATTGTATTACACGTGCCAATGTATGTGTATGCACATTGGTTCCTCAAAGTGGCTCCAGTATGGTTGACCATGGTAGTGATTGGCTGAGATATGGGATGATGGCATGTTTAGTGGGATTGCAATGAAGATGCATTTGTGTCTGCACATGTGGTCTGTGAATGTGCGTGTGTCAAAAGAAAAGTGTGTGCGTTTAATATGATGATCACGAGGTGGCTGCGCTGAAGGTGGTGAAATAACGCACACACATGGTACTCTTGATGAGACAAGAATGACAAACCAAATGAAATGGTCAACCCAAAGAGTAATTTTGTGAAGAAATATTAGTACTACCCATTTTTTAACCTTAAAAGGAGAACTATCCCAAAACTTGGACATCTTGAGTGCCTCTGTAATTTCAAGAAATGCGGGGGTAGTGAAACGACAAGCAAGAAAATCATGCAAACTGTATACACCTTTTTGGGATCTTCAATAACCCTTTTAAGTTATGCAACTTTGGCAAATGTGTTGAGATTTCGGTCCCCATAGAGGGAAAAAGCACTTTGCCCCCCGGTACTGTGCCACTGCCTTAGGTGCAATGTGCTTGCGTCTCTGTGATGTTTTAGCAAGGTCGTGGGAAATGAAAATGAGGTAATTATGAGGTTGGGCGTGGTTATATGGCATTGACATGGTGGTGGTGGTTGCGGTGGCTATCTTCTGAACAAGTTTTGTGGAGATAGCCTGTTGTGTAAGTCATGCGAGGATAATTCTAACAGTAAAGATATATTTGAGACCCAAAAATCTCCCACCTAAAACCCAGTTTAGCTGGATGTTCTTTCCATTTAGCCCAATGCAATGGTAGTTTTATTTCGACTTTTCAACACTTGGATGGGGTAAATTGCACTTTAGGCATTGAATAGAGGGGCAAAGCTCTTTTTCTTCCGCGAGAAAAGTGGCAAATGGCAATGTTACAGGCAAAACAGGAAGTACAGCCAACGAACAGAGTACTTTAATCTAGGGATCTCCACTTCTAGAACATCTACCAAACGTGCAACTCTTGTGCATAAAGTGAACCTGATGCCAAGTTTGAAATAAACTAGCCGCCACTTCCATCAGATAATTAGGGATCTGCATGGATGAAGCTTCTGTAAGGCTTCGAAGAGCTAATTTTTCTGCTATTTTGAGTGACCCAAAGTTAAATGGCCAAAATTCCTAGAGGCACCTATGTAGCCCCTCAATAGTCTTTAATGAGAAATGAAAGTCTTCTAAGTTCTAACGCCTTCGTAGGTCAAAATAGTTTCAACTCTTAGAATATTCGAGTATAAAAAGCATGTGTCGAGATTGAACCTTTTTATGGCCAAGGCAACTGCTTGAGCCATGGGAAGCTGAAATGCCAGGACCTTCTTGGGGTAATGATGAGATGCAACCCACTGTGACAGTGCCCCCAACTGAGTTAAGAGGTGGATCTTCCGCTGCTGAGAAATCAGAACTATCAAATGTTGATATGGATACACATTCGTCAAAATATGACATGGCGTCTTCTGTCAAGCGTTTCGACATTTTCTTTCTTTCACTGCTAGTCTGTCAACAGATGTAGAAAACAATATATCACGCCCAACATAAGCTAAAAAACAAGAACCCTGACCACACGCCAGTTGTATGAAAAAAAAGTGTAAACAACATGTTAACCAACTATATAATGCCAATGTCTGAACTGTCAAGTTTATGCTAAATACTCAACATTCGAAAAATAAAAAAGAGAGGTCTAGAGAGAGAAAGCTCTGCCTTCTCTCTACAAACGTTTTTTTTCCAGAGATTCCATCGCCATTTCTTACTCAAATTCAAGGGATTAGCGATCTGATTCATCAACAATAAGAAATGATGAACATGCAAACATGATTCCATCGGTAAACAATACGCGCCGATCAGCAAGGCAACGAGGTCCACCGCGAAATCCTTTCGCAAGTGAATTTGTTGGAAAGGATTGGCAAACCATACATCAGAGCAGTATGGGGAAGGGACAGGAAGCTGGACATACCAGAATGACAATTGCTCTGGGATCAGAGCATTTCAATGATGTTGGAGATCTGCAACCAGGAAATCTTCCGGTAACTTGCATGAAGGAGATGCGCATAGTGGATTCGAGTTCGGATTCAGATAAGGAGGAAGTAATGCAAGTAATAGCAAAATTGAGGGAGGAAATTGAAGAAATGAAGAAGGAAAATAGGAAATTAAAGGAAGAAGTTCGAACAATCAATGAAGAGAATGGGAACCGAGTAAATGTAAATCATACATTTAAGCGGTCGGAGAAGATCTCTATGGAAAACAGTAAACAAGATCTAGAAGCCATTAATGTGCCCGTGGAAGAAGAAAATCAAGAACAGGTAACGCAGAAGATGGCGCGTGCGGAGCACTCATCTGAGTCAACTCAGAGCCAAGTCACTATGCCACGTAAGCCCAGTAAACTCAATGTGGACCATACTGATTTCCCCCCTCTTCCTTCGAAAAACAGAGATATACCAACAGAAAACATAGGCATGAAAAACCTGGAAAATAAGAAATCATATGCAACTACTTTACGGCCAAATCGGGAATTTAAGTTGGCAAATAAACTTGATTTTATCCCACCACAAGAAGTGATGGGAAGGAAAGGAGTAGTGTATTCTGATGAAGATGTAGATGAGGAGGTGAAAGCTTGGGAAAATGCAGTGGTTGTTCATGTGATTGGAGCACGACCACCATTCCATGTAATGAAAAAATTTTTGGAACGAAGATGGAACAAATTCGGGGTGCTGTCCCTTAGCCTAATGAAACCTGGTGTTTTTGTGGTTAAGTTCGATAACCTAAAGGCACAAGAACAGGTTCTGGAAAATGGTCCTTGGTTTTTTGATAACAAGCCTCTAATCATTAAACCATGGAACCCTGGGATGTTGATTGAACAGGATAGCGTGATGGCAGTACCGGTATGGGCTAAACTGCAGCATCTACCTTTGCAGTTTTGGTCAGTGAAAATGTTGAGTAGAATTGTTAGCTCAATTGGGAAACCACTATTCATGGACAGTATGACTGCTACAAAGGAAAGACTGAGCTATGCTAGAGTGTGTGTGGAAGTTAATGTTGATGGACCTTTCCCGGAGAAAATACCATTGAAGGGACCAAATGATAAGATTGTGGAAGTAAATGTGGAGTTTGAATGGATCCCTGTGAAGTGTAAACAATGCAGCATGTTTGGACATAGAGAAGCCAATTGCCTAAGACCACAACCCAAAGTATGGAGGAAAAAGGAAGTGAATGAAAGCAACGAGGTGAACTTACAAGAACCAAATGGTCCAGAGCCAAAACAAAATAAGGAAGGCAACATAGTTGGACCCTCAATGCAGCAGAAATCAGCAATTACCATCTCTAACAGGTATGATACTCTTTCTAGTGGGGAGGAGACTACAGACATAGGCTCACTTCATGAGCCTGGTCTACTATTAGAAACTGAAACTCCTTATAATGCAAGAGAAAACAACATGGGGGAAACTATGCCTATGGATGATACTCAGAGTACAGGTGATAAAATTAAGGTATTGAGTAGTGAAACAGCAAAGAAGGGGGCTGTGAACAGAACAAGTGCCAAGAGTGGCACCAAATCTAAATCTAAATGACCTTATTAGCTAGCTGGAACATTAGGGGTTTCAATAACCCTGGGAAGCAAGCTGAGGTAAAGAATGTTTTGAAGAGGCATAAAGCTGAAGTAATCGGTCTATTGGAGACCAGAGTGAGAGAAGAACTAATACAGAAAATAACTAAGAAATGGAGTAGGAATTGGTGTTTTGAATATGCACTGAATAATAAAGGAATCTCAAGATTATGGTTTGGATGGGATAAGGAAAAGGTAAACGTGGAAATTGTGGCAAAATCGTCCCAGCATATAACTGGCAGAGTAACACACAGGGGACATGGAGGTATATATTATGCAACTTTTGTATATGCTAACAATAAGGGGGACAAAAGGAGAATGCTATGGCAAAATCTAGAGCATGATGCACAGGAAATAGGAAATGCTCCTTGGATGGTATCTGGTGACTTCAATGTGGTGAGATACTCCCATGAGAAAGTAGGCAGACTTGGCATAAATACAAGAGATGTGCTAGAATTCAATCAGTGTATATCTACATGTCAACTGGAGGATATGAACACTGGAGGATATGAACACTAGAGGTATGTTATTTACCTGGTGTAACAAAAGAGAAAATGATATGATCATGGGAAGACTAGACAGAGCTATGCAAAATAGTGGTTGGATGGAGGCTTATCCGAATACTCAAGTGGACATACATGTGCCAGGCCTGTCAGATCATGCATTGCTTACTATACATGTTGACCTAAAGCAATGGCAAGGAAGAAAACCTTTTAAGTTTTTCAATTTTTGGATGAATCATAGCAGCTTCAAAGAAATAGTTACAAGGACTTGGGGGGAAATGGTGACTGGGGATGCATGCCACAGATTGAATGCAAAGTTGAAATTGCTTAAGCCAGCACTAACGAGACTGAATACAGAACAATACAGCCAAATATCAGCTAGAACAGCAGCCAAATTTATGGAACTTGAAGCTGTGCAAAAGGAAATTCTGCAAAACAAGAATCAGTCTTTACTTTCTATGGAAAAAGAACTACAAGGACAATATAATGAGCTGGTTCAAGCTGAGGAGGCCTTCTACTTTCAGAAAGCAAGGATAAAGGAGATTAAACTTGGAGATGGGAACACTGCATACTTTCATAAAAAGGTCCAAACTCACCGATCTTATAATAAAATCTTATCAATTAAGAATGAGAATGGGGAGCAGATTGTGGGAACACAGGAAGTACACAAGGAAGCTATTGCACATTTTCAAAAGTTCCTTGGAAACTCAGTCCGTGTACATGAACACACAAAAGAGAGATTAATGGAAGTCATCAAGAAAAGAGTCTCCAGTTAGGATCAAGCTATGCTGTGTGCCCCTGTAAGTGAAAGAGAAATACACGAGGCAATGTTCTCATTAAAGCACAACAAGGCACCTGGCCCAGATGGCTATACTTCAGAGTTCTACCAGCAAAATTGGGAAATAGTCAAACAGGATGTGATTGCAGCTATTAAGGAGTTTTTTGACAAATCTAAAGGAGTTCAGATTTTTAACAACACTGCTTTGACTTTAATCCCTAAAGTACAATGAAAGAATTCAGACCTATTGCATGTTGCAATGTGGTGTATAAATGCATTTCCAAGGTCTTATGTGCCAGAATACAAAGAGTACTACCACAGCTCATCAGTTCAAGGCAATCAGCATTTGTAGCTAATAGGAATATTGCTGATAACATCTTGCTAATGCAGGAATTAGTCAAGAACTATCATAAAAAAGGAGGGCACCCAAGATGTGTTTTAAAAATAGATCTACTGAAGGCTTATGACTCTGTGGGATGGGATTTCCTACAGAAAATGATGGAAGTTATGCAGTTCCCGAGTAAGTTTGTTGAATGGACTATGAAATGTGTCACTACAGCCAGGTTTTCAATTAACTTGAATGGATGTATGGATGGCTATTTTGGAAGCAAAAAGGGCCTAAGACAGGGTGATCCTATCTCTCCCTACTTGTTCCTGGTGGTTATGGAAGGTTTCACAGCCATTATGGATTTCTGTGCAGGTCAGGATAGTTTCGAGTATCACCCAAAATCTATGAGTTTACAAATAAGTCACCTGTGTTTTGCAGATGATTTATTCCTATTGACTAAGGCTGATAAGGAATCATTGCTGAGTATTAAAGAAGCTTTGCAAGAGTTTGAAGAGTTATCAGGCTTGGCCCCTAATTTGAATAAAAGCTCTATATACTTGGCTGGGGTTGAGGAGGAGCAAGTTGAAGAACTTGTGAGAATTAGTGGTGTGACCCTTGGTCATTTTCCAGTGACATACTTGGGGGTACCCCTAATTGCTACAAAGCTTCAATACAAAGACTGCCAAGTATTGATTGAGAAATTAACAAAGAGAATAACAAGCTGGACAGTTAAACACCTATCATATGCAGGCAAGGTTCAACTAGCCATATCTGTGTTATTAAGCATGCAAATATATTGGTGTAGTATCTTTATCTTGCCAAAGAAGATCATAAAGATTGTTGAGAGGAAAATTCAAGCCTTTATTTGGCATGGGAAGGATGTGAGGTGTACTGGTGCAAAAATATCCTGGAAAGAGGTGTGTCTACCTAAGAGTGAAGGAGGATTGGGAATCAAAAGGATAGATGAATAGAATCAAGCAGCCATATGCAAGCACCTCTGGGACTTGGCTCACAAGAAGGATTCCTTGTGGGTGAGATGGTGCCATAGCTACATTATCAAAGAAAGACACATATGGACATTCAAAGCACCAGCCACACTCTCTTGGACTTGGTGCAAACTATTAAAACTAAGGGCAAGATTTCAACAACTCTGCACTTACATAATTGGAGATGGGAAGGATGTGTGGCTATGGAAGGATAAGTGGTTGCCCTGTGGTATTCTAACAAGTAAATATGGGATGCGAATTGCCTATGACTCTGGCCTTGATGTAGACTCAAAAGTTGTAGACATCATCCTAGATCAAACTTGGGGTTTGCTAGCTGCTAGATCTCCTTCTTTAAGAGAAGCAAACCTAATCATCACCTCTATGCCAGCTCCAAGATCTGACAGCAGAGATACACTGTCCTGGGATCTCCACCCCAGTGGACAATTCACCATTAACTCAGCTTGGAAGCACTTCAGAACTAAGGCAAACATTGTGAAATGGTGGAAACTTGTTTGGTTTCCTGGAAACATACCAAGATGCTCAGTGATGATGTGGATGGTCTGCAAGAATGGGCTAAGAACAAAGGATAAATTGAAAAAGTGGAACATGATACATGATGATAAGTGTGAGTTGTGCAATTCCCAGCAGGAAAATAGAAGTCATCTCTTTATTCAATGCCCTTATGTTCAAGGTATATGGAAGACAATCTTCAACAAGCTAGGGGTTAAGGTACCCATCACAACCTGGGACCAGTTCATGGAGTATGCAACACACCATTTCAGAGGAAAAAGCTTTAAAACAAAGTTGATTAAACTGTCCATCACAGCAGTTATGTATGGAATTTGGCAAGAAAGAAATGCAAGGGTCTTTGAGAAGATGCAAGTAAGACATGAAAGTTGCTGGCAGGTGATTCAACAATGGATAAAATGGAGAGTGTGCAGCTGGAATAAGATACAACCTACAGCAAGGAATAAGAGAATTTGTGAAGAATGGGGACTGCCTGAAAGAATTTTCATATGTGCATCTTAGCTTAATGTTTAATGAGTTGGATTTAGTTAATTGAGGGGTACCTATAGAGTTTTGTTTAGCTGTATATAGAAGATATCACATAGTTTTGGTATGTAAAGTGAATAGGTTGTACTTCTTTGGTGAAATGAATACAAGGACTTTTACCAAAAAAAAAAATGTCTGAACTGTCAAGGTGAAATGTTGTGTAGAGACGAAAGTCTTACCACTAAGTGCCATATGATAACTGAACCAACTATAATTATTTAAAATTTTCTAGTAGTTCAACAAGCAACCCATTTTCAAAGAAACGATTTAGAAGTTTCATTCATTTCTCATTGAAAAAGTAAATAATGCAACGAAAATGAAAAAGATTACAAAATTGTAACAAAAAAAAGGGGCTATTAACCCCACAAGTGGAACAGGGGCCGTGATATGCTTAAACCTAACTCGTATTTCAGAGTTAGTCAACCTTGCACTACATAGCTCATTTTGGAATTTGATGCAAAGAAATATCAGCAATGTAAGCAATATGACCTACTCTTCTGCCAAGACGTGATCTCTGCACTGAAGATGTCTTTGGATCTGGAAGTGTCTCTTTCAAAATTCTAGACAACTCCTGCCCACGGTGCTCCTCAACAGCAAGATCTGCTCGAAGCTTTCTAGCCCGTTCTTGGGACTGCATGTTACAGAAACATTGAAGTATCCGAGTTTAGAAAAAAGCCACAACCATGACAGCCTTCATAGAAAGTCATGCAAGATAAATTACTCTGGATAATATCATTTTAACATGCAAAGTTATTGCATGGCCTAGAAAGCTGAAACATTGCAGACAAGTGGCAATATACTGTAGCAGCTTCATCGGCAATTCAAATGGCAAGGCGAACTATATACCTATCGCCTAGCAAAACAAGACGGCTAAACTTCAAAGAAAAGAGTTCCTAATGTACCATGAGTTTCTAAAAAAGAAGTTGATAGTAAATAGAACAGAGAGTCTCAATTATTGCATAGTTCACAAATTTTATGCACTTGGAGACAGTTCGAAATGCTGGCCTACAAGGATTCATTTCAACAACCATTGCCTGACCCCTGTCCATGCTTGTAGCCATGGCGATCTCAACTTATTCAGAATATCACTAGCTAAGTGATGCAAACAGGGGCAATAGGAGAACTCAAACTGAATAACTAGCTAAACAAGCCAAGGATTTCACGTCCTTATAAGCCCTAGAATATCCCCATTCCTAGTCGACGTAGGACTGCATCATTCGCCTTAGTTTGAAGCCTTGCATCTCTGCAAGGAGGCTACCAAGCCTCAGGCACGTTGACCAGTGTTGGGACTCCTCATGCATGTTGGCCACTGTTGGAGAGGACACAACCCAGGAGTAAGGGAGAACCAGCAAGGCAGGGCATGGCGCGACTCTGATCCTAATTAATGCAAACAGGGCTAGCCAATGTGGGACTACAACACTAAGAATGAAGAGAGAGATCACCTCGTCAAGTTTTCTCGAATATTCCCTTCTGATATCCAACACTAGTTCAACAGCCCCAGGATTAACCAAGTCAGGAGGAATATCAGTAACGTCTGCAGTAGCAAGGACAGTAGCATTTCTCCTCCGGATTGCCTGAAGTCATAACAATCAAAAGAGATGTTAAAGATGGGTAAAACACACGACAGCACTTTGCAGAAAAACTAAAAAAGATTGTTCGGATAAGCAAATGAAAATGCCGTGGTTATCTTGTGTTTCCTGAAGTAAACAGTTCATTAGCCAGGACTGAGCTAAAGAATGACTTCGTACCCAATATGTCAGAAGCAGATGGGTATCCAAAAATTTTCTCCTTACTACTTATAGTACACTTACCCTTCAGTTGCAAGAGAGAAAACAAAAGAGGTAAGATAGCTTGTATATAAGTACCTATAGTTCAGGATTTTACCTAATGGAGTTCTACCCTGATCGTAAATTAAAAAACTTCAGCTGCTTCTGGTTACTGTTTCTTCCAGGAACGTGATGGAACAGGGAAGGGAAGGTGTGATCAGCTCTTGGCCTTTGATCTGTCATTCTGAAAAGTAGCAATTGCTGGTTTTACTTTTTTGTGGGGTTGTAATTTTGGTTTATCAGATTACTGTATTGGATGGGTTATTTTTTGGAGGTTTTGATTAAATTAGAATATTGATTCAAAAGACTATCATTTAAGGTGTGTAAGTCCAGTTACAGTGTGGTGGGCATTTCAATTTATTACAGGATCGCTTTTGTACAAAGTAAGGGTTTAGTGCCTTCTCCATTCCTATTGCTTGGTATTTGTTGGCACCTTCTTCTGAGTTCAATTACACCTCTAGTGGCCATTGTAGAATTGTTGTAATTGTAATTCCGGTTGAGTTTCCGGACCAAGTACTTCTGCTCTGGCAATTTCCCTTTTTTTATTATGGGATTCAAGCACGACTTACATCTTTACACCTTGGTTATGTACTCGTACATTTCAATTGTTATGTATCACCCATTACAACAATCCTTTTCAAAAGGGAAATCTTTTAGACTTTTGTAGTCACCCAGTAACTTTTGGATAGCCTGCTCAACAATGGCAATTACGCTTCTGATGTGCATTTTGTAGACTTAATGTTCGCTTTCGGTCCGTTGGACCACTCAATAATCAGCTTGTACGCTTTAACAGTCACATTACTTGCATATTAGGGTTACTTGGCACTTGTTTGGCATTTGCTTTGGCTTAATATTCGACTTTATAATGCTTCATCAATGTTTCATTATCGTCTGTTTCCCCTTACTGCACTATTCGAGCTCACCCTAGGCTTTCACCTTGTTCCTGCCCACCAGGTAGAGTTGATTGGTGGCTTTGTGAGCTTTGGAATTTCAGGATTTATGTTTAGCTTTATTAAGAAACCATTAGCTTGTTAATTCTCCTTTGAGTTTTGCCCAGATAAGGGTAAGTTGATATGAATTAGAACATTGTGATTTGAGTTTTGCCACTGGTATATGCCTTTTTTTTCCCCCGGATTGGATTTTGTGACAAGAATAAATCTCTTTGGAACTGTGAACAGAATGACATTATATCCGGATGGTATTAGATGCTCTCTTAGTGCCTGATTTGCTTCGATACAGTGGAAAACTACTTCAGATTTGGACTTTTCATTTAGGTCTGCCGAAGCAGCTACATAAAAGTACCGATACAGATATGGGGATGTGGATGTTATAGCAAACGTGATTCCAAAACTTAACGTCTATTTGTGTGCATAAATTTGAACGAATCAAGTTATGTTTGTATAAAATAGGACTATATTACAAGAATGTATCGCCTGGATGATGAACAAAAGCAGTTATATGGCACATACAAGCATTTTACTTCAACATTGCAACTTTATTCATCATATTCTACTCAGCAAATTTCAATCTACCACTTATATTATAGCTCTGGAAGTTGCAAAGTTTCGAATAGGATAATTCAATATTAGCAGGATAAAGAAGATAACAAACTGAGATGGTCATGGATTAAACTACACTTACCACAAGAGTTCACTTATTTAAATTGATATACTGATGCCAATCAGCAATTCAAGTTTGCTGGCAATACTTAAAAAGTAGGACACTATTACTTGACCAAAAATAAGAACTTACGCTTTCAAGATCATTTTGAATATCAGAGATAGCTCGCCTAACTTCGGTTTGAATGGTTTCATATATTCCATTGACAGCAGTGTCACCTCCCAAACTATCGCCCTCAAATGACTGCATAGTGTAAAAGAAAAAATAATTAACCAATTACCAACTCAAGGATATAAATCAACTTCCAAACCTGATTCTTCCCAAACTACCATTGCAGAAGTAAAGCCAGGAGTCTAAACGCTGTTATTAAACTGTAACTGTAATGTGTCACCCAAAGTTTCACCTTACCTTTATCTGTTCAAAGACAGCCTTAATAGTTTTCTCTTCAGCCCCTGACAAAGAACTGGTCGAGACTCCATCTTCCCAGCTTTGATTTTGCAAGCAGAACTGGAAAACCAAGCACATCGAACAGGTTAATAGCATTACCAGAAACAGTAGCGATCACCATCCAAATCACACAACTAACTAAAATATGTACAGCTCACAGCAGAATCATCTGAAGCCACTGGATGGCGTCGTGATTGCAGATTCCTCGCCCGATCTCGTGTATTCCCCACATTTCTCACCAGATTGTCTCCATTAACATTCTTAGAAATTAGGTTCGAATCGCTTCTATTCCGATGCTTTATTAATTTAACAGAGTCTTGTTCCACCTCACTCTACAAAAAAAAGATAATAATAATAAAGAGAGACAAATATTTTGATGCAATAAATCCACGGTACAAGAAACCAAAAGTAGCATATTTTGGACTCTTTTACTTTTTCAAAAGTTCTAGGATACACTTTGAACATCTAAACATGGAATTAAACTCAAATAGTAGCTAGAAATCAAATATGTACTGTTTGGCAAGGGTAAATCAATGTGTAAATTCGATGATTAGACGTTCAAACTCTTTCTAGGTTCCGCAAGTGTAATTAAGACAGAAAAAATCTACTCACTCCATTCCATTGTGTTTTCTCCCTTCAACTTGTTGAAAATTTTAGGAGATGTAAACATCGTACTCAAAGAGCAGTCATAGATTCAATAAGTACCGTTTGGCAAGTCAAGTTACGGTAGAAAAATACAAGTAAAATCAATGTTCACATCAACCAAAACTATCGTAGATTCGCAAAAAGTGAAATAAGTACAACCAAAACTATCGAAGATTCGCAAAAAGTGAGTACCGTTGGGCAAGTCAAGTTACAGTAGAAGTGTAGAACACAACAAGTAAAATCATCAATGTTCACATCAACCAAAACTATCGTGGATTCCCAAAAAGTCAAATTGGAAAAATTAAATGGAACGTTGGAGTAGCAGCTTTTTGACAAGGGTAAAACCAATGTGAAAATTCAATGATTACAAGCTCAAACTGAATTCTAGGGTCTCGCAAAAAAGTCTAAGCGGGACAAAAGTTAAGAAACGGAGCCGAGTACAAGTCAGAAGCCCAAACCTCGTGGGCTCGGTGAAGAGGAGGACCCCTCGACACTGACCGGCCCCGCTGGCCCGTGTCCACCCGAGACAAACTGCGGCCCATCTCTTTCTTACTCCCACCATCGGGATTCCTCGCTACCGGCCGGCCCCTCTGGCCAGCAACCTCAGGTCGCGAAGTCAAAGCCCCGCTAACCCTCGACGAGCTCTCGGCGAATTCGGACGATACGTCGGCGTCCGGGAATCCCGCGTCTCTGCCGGGCGGGGAGCCGGAGCTCCAGAAGAGAGGGTTCTCGCGCTTGTTGGAAAACTCCGAGGGTACGTGGAGCTGGGCACGGGACACGGCGCTGACGCTTGACGATCTCCTCCTCCTTTCTGGGTTGGGCTTGGAGGAGTTGCTGGAATTGTCGGGAGTAGGGCTTCCTCGTCTGGAGCTGGACCGGAAGGCGGCTGTGGCCATTTCCGTTATGCCCAGATTGGAATTCGGTATGGAACAAGGATCCTCTGTAAATCCGGCGGGGGGAATTCCAAATGTGGGCGATGGTAGGGCAGAATTTGTTGGTATCTACAGTAGCACATACAAGTGTGTGTGTGTGTGTGTTGGGGGTGGGGGGGATATCAACCAACGAAACACTGGGGATTGGAAGAAAGGGACGGTTCGGCTTCGCGGGTAGTTCAGGAAACCAGGAACCAGGAGCGGATTTACAATCTTACCTAAAGGGTCAAGATATAGTTGGAAAAAATATTTTTGGGGAAAGTAGGAATGGTCTACTTTACACGTTGTGCGATTTGTCCCCCTCCACTTCAAAATTAACAACTAAATCCCCACACTTACAGAAATTGGGCACCTTAGACGGGTCCGTTATGAATAGTGTGAAATGACCAAAATACCCTTATTTCTTTATTAGTTAATGACCCCCTGTACTATACACGGTGTGCAATTTTCCCTCTTCAACTTCAAAATTAACCACTAAACCCCCTTACACTTACAGAAATTGGGCACATTAAATGAAAACCGTTAAATTTAAATGACAATTTTGCCCATGACCCTCCCCCCGCCCCCCCCCCCCCTTCATTCCCCACCCCCCCACCCGTTAGACCAGTCCCCCACCCCATTCTGCGCTACCAGATTCATTGCAAACAAGGGATTGCTGCAATCTGCACCTCCTCTTCTGGTCAACCCCGCTACAATTGGTGATTCACTGAGCACAACCACTGGTCTTTTTCTCCGACCATCAGGGAGTTACAAAAAAAAAAAAAAGGAACCACGATTGCCGTTGGTATATCACCGGCGCAACAACTACCATGATCAGCGTCACAGTAACCACCATTCTGGCCAACTCCCCCAACTTTATACTGTCTGGCTACACATCGTCATGAGTTGCCTCATCGCTGCCATTTCCCAGCACCTTGGGTCTGCAAGCCAGTGGGGCTTCTTCATCGGCCACCAACCGACCGACGCAATCAACACCGGTAACATCAATCCCCACAGACACAGGCTATCGGCGTCTGATTGCCGCACATCCGTCCAGATCCCTGCCACCACGATCGACGACCACGTCCCCAAATCGCAGGTCTAACCTCCGTCGTCATTCCACCCCAATCCACAACATCGCGCCAAGCAGCGTCACATGACCACCGTGACTGGCTACACGCCGCTGGGGCTGCACCAGATTCGCGATGACGTTGCCGCCACAGTCGCATGCGAGTAGCGTGTGTGTATGTTTGCAGTGGGTGCGCGTCTGTGTCTGGGTTTAGGGTATGTGTGTGTGTGTGTGTGTGTGTGTGCACGTGCGTGCGTGCGTGCTGGGTGTGCGTGGAGTGTGTGTATGTGGGATTGAGTAAAAAGTCTGAGAGGAGAGAAAAAGAAGTTGAAAGAATGGTATTAAACTTAAATAGGGTAAGGAAATAAGGGTATTTTGGTCATTTCACGAATATTCATAACGAACCCGTCTAAAGTGCCCAATTTTCGTAAGTGTGGGGGGGGGGGTGTTTAGTGGTTATGTTTGAAGTAGAGGGGGGGAAATCGCACACCGTCTATAGTACATGGGGTCATTAGTTAATTACCCCTAACAGAATGGGCAAAAATGTCAATTACAAAAAAAAATCGTTAGTCAACGCGCGTGTTGACCACGCGCTGTTAAATTTAACGGTTTCCGTCTAAGGTGCCCAATTTCTGTAAGTGTGGGGGGGTTTAGTGGTTAATTTTGAAGTGGAGGGGGGCAAATCACACAACGTGTAAAGTAGAGGGGGTCATTCTCTACTTTCCCCAATATTTTTCTTTCAAGAAGAATAAAAGAGGTAACAATATTCATTTGGACGCAAAGACTATTGTTTACGATAAATTTTATAAAAGGATAAGGTCGTTCAATCAATTTTTCAAAATTTTTTGATGGTCGTGATATACTTGACACGGCTTTATTTGTCCGTGCATGGAATACCACCACCACCACAACAGGCTTTACTTTTTCTACATGACACTCGAATTTTTCTTTCCTTTTGGCAATTTTAAATGGACTCATTGTATTCTGTACTTTACTCTTTCTCCTCTATTGGCAAGAATTATATTTCTGTTTGGTTCTAACTTCTTTTTTTATATATAAAGTTTATATCTTTGTCAAACAGCGCATAAACAAATTCTTTTTTTCACCGTCTTTAATCACAAGTATGAGTTGATGAACTCTTTGTAGGAGGCTATGAGTGAATCAGGGTTAACATTCTTGTGGTAGCCAAGCAGTAGACATACGGGTGATTTAAACTAGTTGATCTTACTCAATATGTAAGGCCAACTCAGCATGATTTTTAAAATTATGTTGGATTGTTTTTCAAAAGTAGTTGGACTATTTTTAGACAAATGATTAATTTTTTAGATAAATGATTAAATTTTTAGTGGAAGAATGTAGCTAAAATTATGGAGACAAAAAAGAATTACTTTCTCCCTATATTTTGGGGAAATGATTTGTCAAATTACTAGTTTGGACTAGTTATCTCTAGAGAGGATTTCAGCACACCAAATTCTCTTTTTCAAATCCTTCCTATAATTTGTTAAATCTATCTCATCATAATCCAAATATGGAATTCAGTGTGATGTATTTTCAAATTCTCTATAAAAATGAAATTCTCACTTCAATTTCTTAAAAGAATGTTTCAACGAAGATATTAAGAGTAAAAAACTAGTTGATGTTACTCAATATGTAAAGCCAAGCAGTAGACATACGGATGATTTAAACTAGTTGATCTTACTCAATATGTAAAGCCAAGCAGTAGACATACGGATGATTTTTGAAATTAGATTAGACTATTTTTCAAAATTAGATTGGACTGTTTTTCAAAAGTAGTTGGACTATTTTTTAGATAAATGATAATTTTTTTTTTCTGAAGATCATTTCAACCCATTTGCCTTTGAAAAATAGTTGGATTGATTTGAATAGAGGGTAGACCAGATTATTCTTCAGAAAAGCTGTGCCAAAGCCAAGAGATACAGTTACAATGATGATTAATGGCAATGATGATTTGAAACCACTGGAGGGAGCCAGATCCCCTGTTGTAACTTTAGTTACAGCCGTCGGATCAAAATCAACGCTTTAGATCATGCCACGTCACCAACTCTAAAAAAATTTCCATACTCTAATTTTTGGAGTTAATGACCGTTAATTTTCCGTCTAACATTCTTCTCTCTGCGACTCTCTCCAGAAACCCCCCTCTCTCTCTAGAAATTAACATTTGAAATTAGCTCCTCTCTATGAACCGATCTACCTCGTTAGTTCCTGTGAGTGGTCGTAACTTCAGCAGATGGGTGAGGGATGATGGTGGGTGGTGCTCGATACTTATAACCGGAGCGAGGGGCAGTGTAGTGGTAGTCGTTGTGTAGATCGTGGCTGGTTTATTTTGGATCAATGGCTGCCTGGCTGGTCGTTGTTGTAGATCGACGGTGGCTGGCAGGTAAATCAACGGCTATGGATATGGTTGAACGGCAGTGGATTCGTGTAGATCGGTGGTGGCACAGTGGTTGCGACATGGCTATGTGATGGTGGTCGCGTGTATTTCAATTATTTTATTTGTAGCAAACGAGTTGTTGCACCGTGGTTGCGACATGGGGTTGTGGGCGTGAGAGGCAGACGGGATACAGTGGCGTGCGACTATGTCGTCGCCAGAAGGAGGAGGGTCCTCACCGGCGATAGATCGTAGAGAGAAGATCGAGACGGACTTTGTAGTCGCCGACAGATTTTTGTTCGCGAGAGAGGAGACGGAAGTTAGGGATTTCGCCAGATCTGGCTAACGGAATAGTGTCGTCCGTGAAGCCTCCAAACGACACAGTTTTGTCCCGTGTGCTGGTTTGATGACGTGGCGAAGTTTGATGCGTTGATTTTGATCCGACGGTTGTAACTAGAGTTACAACACGCCTGCTGTAACCCTAGTTACAATAGGGGATCTGATCCCTGTTGGAGCCAATTTGCCAACCAGTGCAACTGTTCATCCTTAGAGTTAATATAAACTCTCTAAATGAAGAATCAGGCTCTTTTGGTTTACAGTCAAACTGATTTAGCTTGGAAACCTATTTTCAGAAAAATAAATAATAAAAAAAGAGTATGTTTTTTCAGTGATTCTTTGGAAGAAATGTCTCTTTATTAAAAGTTAAAGATGCACCGCAGATCTCAAGAAGACTGACCCAGCTCAAAAGGTTGGGAAAAGATCCTAATTTAGTCTTTTATTCCTTTATATTGAATTTAAATAATGGTCTTTGTCCCACTCACAGCAAAATTAATGATTGTGATCATCAAAGTCAAGATTTCCATGTTCTACAACTAAGATGATTTTGATCATCAAAGTCAAGTTAGTTACTTTTCTTTCATTTTCTCACCACCTCCCCCCACAAACTAATGACAAGTTACTAATTGGTTACAATTTTATATCTGCTAGCTTTTCTTAATTTCGAAGCCCTACATCATTATCCTTATTTTTCATTACCAAAATTAACTAGTTTGATACCCGTGTATTGCAACTGGTCGTTATGCGCAAAACTATGACGAATTTCACTGTTCGAGAGTATTTGGGTCAAATTATGAAAAAAAGGGCGATAAGTGAATTTATTTACTTAAAAAGAAAGAAATTACTATGAGATATATAAACAATTAAAAGGAACAAAGAAACCTACTGACCTTGAAAAGAAAATATCAATCTATTGGGTATGAACTAATCAAGGAAATATTTATATGGATGACATGGAATAATAATGGGGTAAAGACCATGTATAACATAAAAATAAACAAAACACGATTCCAACCATGTCACCTATATACAGAAAATACAAAGTATCCACGCACGCTAAAAATAAAAATCTAAAAAAAATCACTAAAAATAAAAATTTAATCATCCAATGTCTCCTACATACAAAGAACGGAAACTTTCATGAAAAATAGTTGTTCAAGATATAAAAAAATTATAAATATTCAAAGATAAATGAAGAACATATAAGTGCTTGATGAACTTACCACGTTATGTCCAACAAAAAGTATGGAGCAAGTGAGGTTTATGTGAGAAGGGCAGGAGAGTTGGGAGAGATATATTAGGTCAGAAGCATGATAATTTAAAATCTAATAAAAGAGAAAACGTGGTAATGATGATGAGTTTAAAAAAGGAAATGTTTGACGTTGTATTATGATGAATCTAAAAACAGAAAACTTTGAAATTATATATCAAAGAAGATATATTATGCTTAATAATTTCTGTTGGATCATTTAATATTTATGAACTCCTATATTATAGACATAACAATTTCATATACAAACTATATTATCCGATTTCACATTTAAGTTTAGTGGTAGTTATTAAAGTGTAGGCTAAAGATATGAATTCATTTGAATCTGGAATTTTGGATAAAGACATTTTTTCTGAAAAGGATATTATGATAGCAAACTATAATGACATAATAAAAACTAATGTAAAAAATAAAAATAAAGAGAGTAATCCACATACACTTACGTAGAAGGAAGAGAAAGTCCAAGTAAAAGCCTAGTTGACAACGTTTTCTTAGTCTGATTTTATAACGAATATATTAGTTTGTAAAATAACCAGTCTAATTGATCTTGAAAGAATATTTACATTGATTTCAAGATGTTAGATAAAGTTGCAATTAAGGATATAATTGCGTAAATTTATATCTTTTCCTCAATTAGATTAGATATTTCAAGAGGAAAATTTGAAGATAATCATGGTTAAAGATTGAGTAAGGCAAGATTTTAATTAGGGGTAAGATTTTAGAGTTTTGAGCTTAGGAAGAGGATGGTGATGAAATCCCAAAATTGATGGTTTAATTAGGGATTTAGGTTTACCTGTGCATGAGAGAGAGGGGAAAAAGATGAGGCTGCCTATTTGAGACTTAGGAAATATTTGTGGAATCAATTTTAATTAGATTAATGAGAAAATGATAATTATGGACACTTGATTGAGGTGTTATAATTGCAAGTTACATTTGAAATTTAAATTGATGAGAGATTTTAACTGAATTCAAAGGTAGAAAGTCATAATAGTAAGTATTTAAAATTGTTTTATTTAACATTAAATAAAATCCACGTGGCAAAATGAGAGAGTGTCCACGTAGGCGGTGACATGACCACTTTCTCTCAGCTTCGGCTATATATATATATATATATATATATATATATATATATATATATAATTAAATTCCATCTTTATTTTGTATTAGAAGCATGAGAGAATTTACAAAAAATGTAAAGTGACATCATCATTCTTTCTATTATTTTGTATGTACGTTTTCGATCTCTAATAGTATTATACTGCACATGCGTCGTGTATGCCCACAGACATTACTTGTAAATTTATGTCTCTGTGCGATTTAGTTCGGCAGAAGAACATATTAATCTAGTTGTGTTTGAACGAGATTTGAGGTAAAGGAAACATGTACTCCTTTGTTGTTCCTTTGTGTTACTTGCTAGTGGTTAACTTATAATTTCACTTTATATATTTTCATTTGCAGTCCTAGCTTAATATAATTGGTCATTGATGTAATGTATGTTGTATTCTAGTCGCTGATTGATTAATTCGTCCAAAGCTACTTTTTTATCTTTTTTTATAAGAATGCAAAAAAGAGACAAATGTCCGGATAGTCGTTGAACTATACACGCCTTCATTTATTTAGTCTCTCAACTGACTTTTCCGCCACTTTATTCTTTAATTTTAAATCGTTTGCCATACAGGTCTTTTTCTCCATTTTCATCAAACATCCTTCTTTTGTGACCCCCACAATAGTCATTTTTATTAACCTTGAAAACCTGACTAAAGTAACAAAATGGACAAAGTCGGTTAATGATGCAACGTTAAAAGACCAAGAGTGCAAAAATTGACTTGGGGACTAATTGAACAAAATGCTAATAGCTCAGCGAGTATAAGGAACTTTTTAGTTATTGAGGATTGAGAAATAACTTTGAGCCCTTGCTATGGAGGCCATAAAGGAGGATTGATTTTTAAGCTATCGTTGTCATAAATTACATCGTATTTAACTTTGTGTTATTTTGAGATATGCACATCCAGTGATAGCCATGACACAAATGATTGTTAAGCTCTTATATCAACTTTGTACGTATTAGTTCTTTAAGGATAAAGATATTATTTAAGTCTTAAATTTAAATCCTAATTGTTATTTCTCTTCCCTAGCCATCACCATCATCTATGTCGATGATCACTTCAACAAAGCAATGAAAGTTCATCGCTGGAATATGATGTCTCACTATTTTTCTTGATTACCACAGGTAGTTCATTATTGCCCGTTTGCCAGGGGGCGGGGAAGCAGTCGTAGCACACAACAGTGACAAGGAAGCAACGAACGCTGGCGACATAAGAAGAAGGCAATAGTGAGGAACGACGGATGGCAAAGAGTATAATATCCTAACCTTCGAGAGCAGGTTAAAGTAACCATCTGGGCTCCGAAAAATAAACGGGCGTTAACGTTGAGCAACTCTCGGGTATTAAATAGTGTATAAGAGCTTAAAAAGATTTCGAGACAAAAATATAATATTTGAAATTCTGGGGGGCATTTTTATAATTTGAAAATTTCTGGGGGCATAATTATATATTATATTTTGGTGATGAAAAATAATAAAACGAGTGATATTGTATGTTTTAGCGGCATTTAATTAATTAATAAGGATATGAGAGTTTTGGGGCAAAAATATAAAATTTGAAAATTTTGGGGCCTTTTTGTAATTTTAAAAAATTGGCCACAAGATGGTGCCACCTCCTCCTTGGTTAATGACTAAGCTACATTAAAGATTAAAGTATGGGATGTGGATAATTGAAGTCTCGGGTAAAGGAAAAAAATAAGAAGAGAATCATAAAAGAAAGAATTAAGAGAAAATAAAAGAAAGAAGATGAAACAGAAAGAAAACAGGGGAAAGCATGAAAGGAACAGAGAATAAGAAGCAAGACAAAACAGAGTAGGGACGGGCCGCGAAGGAAATAGAGAGTGGGAATTTCTTAAGGGTGATTTCCTTACCCCTTCTAGCATATTAAATTTAATATGTGTTTGTGGGTTTCGGGGTGCAGTGTTGCTGAATGTGTCTGGGTGGTGCCTGTGTGTGCATGAGTGTTGTGGGTGTGGTGTAGCGAGGAATTAGTGTGTATAATGTGGGTATGTGGTGTTGTGTATTTTAGGAAGACATGAGGTGAAACCGTGGGCTTCTAGGTGAATTGGAGGGGGTGTTGCGTGAACCTGTGGGGAGTGGGTGTAGCAGGTGTATGCGTGTGTGTTTTGTGAGTGAAATTTGTATATACAATGGTGTATTGTACGTGATTGTGTGTATAGATTGTATATATAGGTGTGATAATGTGTGAGTTGTGAGAGTAAAGGTGTGTTTCGAGTGTTTGTATGTGAGTTTAAGGGTGAATCAGTGTGTATGAGAAGTGTGTTTCAACTGAAAACTGAGGAAGAAGAGAGTGTGTGCAGCTGAGGTGCTTTAGTGTGTGTTTTAATCCAAATAGTAACTGTTTTTGTCGCTAAAAGGGGTGTTAATTAGACAATTTTCCATAAATTTTTAAAAATAGTTAAAATCATAATTTGATAAAGTACAAAATAGTAACCCCTATTATTTTTATGAGACGTAATCTTTGGAATTTTTCAGAAATTTTCGGCGTCCGCAAAGGGCATTAAACTAGAGTATCAGTTAATCAAAATTATCAAATTATTTGGCATAGCAAATTAAGTTATTTTAATCTGAAACTTGTATGAAACCTTATTTTACTGATATGATTCATTGTTTAAACTTTCGTGTCACTCTGAGGCTGATAGGTATTTTTTCGAAACTGGCCTTTCAGGGCTCGGTCCAGACACTGGTTCTGATTTTTGGACAAAGATTTTCTAAAATAGTTTCTAGGCCAAAAATGATATCATGATGCTTAAAATAGTATTTTAATATGTTTTTACAAATTTTCCAATGCCGGAAACTCTCAGGGGTATTTTAGTAATTTGTTACCATGAGGGGGTATTTTGGTAATTTTACCCATAAATGGTATTTTTGAGTAAATTTACATACGGTAAGAATATTTTAGTGATTTGGCTTACAGAAAAATTATTTTGATGATTGAAGTGTAACAGGAAATATTTTTGTAATTTGCCACCCCGAAGGGGGTATTTTGGTAATTTAACCTAGAAAATGTATTTTTACATAAATTCACATATGGAAAGCTTATATTAGTGATTTTTACTTACGGGAAGGTTGTTTGGGTGATTTAAGTCTAAGAGGGGCATTTTGATAATTTTATATCCCATGGGTGTTCTGGTAATTTTACATGTCCAGTGAGGGGGTTCACTTTCGGAGTATGCGTGAGTCCGCATCAAGTTATAATATTGTACCGTAATCTATATTCTGACAATGTAATTATTCTATTTAGATTAAAGTTTAAGACTTTTCAGTTAGGATAATCTAGCTGTGGATTCAGGTGAGGGATTCTATCTGAACCCTGGGTAAGGACTTTTGTTTAAACATGGGTAATGACTTTTATTTGAACCCTTATTTGATAACTCGCACTCGTAAGTACTCCTTTGAATTACTTACGACTAATGTCGAACTCTAAAGTATGCATTGATATCAGCATGTTCTTATCCAGAAAATCTTAATATTGAACATGGATCGATTATTTAGAAATCTTGTGATGCTCACCTGTTATTACGTGCTGAGCAAATTTGATAATTGTTTGTATCTATTATTTCGAATTGTCGTGCTTAAATTTGATAATTATTCACAATCGTTTTTACTATTTATCTGTGATTTTTCTTCTGAAAATTTCGATTTCTTCTAAGAATTATTTCTTCTGAAAATGCCGATTTCTTCTAAGAATTATTTCTACTGAAAATGCCGATTTCTTCTGAAAATTTCGAATGCTGACTTATGCCAGTATGATTATTGTTATTGAAATCTGAATTGATTTCGGCAATTGAGCTTATGTTAAAACTTATTGATATTGTTGATTTTTCCGTGTTGACCTGAGTTTCCGTTTTGTGGGAGGGCGTAATAAGGCTGGGTTGAATCCTGTGGGAAAAGCAGGCTAATACCCAAGTGAACTAGTAATTATTTCGGTACAACATGCATGTGTACACTTCCGACTTTGCCTGAGTGGCATTGTAACCGCCCAGGATCGACGTTGATTTTTGATTTTATTCGCACCATATGTACCATGATTTGTTCTTGGATCGAAATTCCTTGACAAGTCATCAACGTATCATTTAAAATGATTTGTGTTTGGGTTGAAATCTCTTGAGAAATTTATTGTATGTTAGAAAGAACTGTCTCAGATAATTTATGTACATTTTGAAATCCTTTGAAAAACTATCATTACATTTTGGAATGATGACTTTAAAGATGATATTTTATTGATCGTTTTGGAACCCATTGTGATGGTATTTGTCTATATTGATATTTATTTATGATGAATTTCGATCATTTTGAAAATCATTGAAGTATTCAGAAATCATTGTCAGTTAGATTCTTTGGAATCGTTTTGTAATCCTATTAGTAGTCCTTGTACGACCTTACTGAGCTCTTAAAAGCTTACCCTTCGTTTGATTCCTTTCTGCAGGTTTTGATCAACAATAGATTGCTCAGAATGGGGTTTAGAGTCTGTGCGAGATTTCAGTAAGCCCACCACTTTCGTGTAATGGGACCCCTCCGTGGGTCGGTACCGTCACCTTGTTTATAAGGACTCGAGTTTGTAAAGAATTTAGATTTTAATAGTTTAAGTTTAAGCAGTTTTGTAAGATTATATTTGAAAATTTTGAGATAGTATTAGATTAGATATTTTGAAGTATGTGTTAGTAATCAGATTTGACAGGTCTGATGTGATCCGGTAAGTTAACGATCAGGGAGTTGGGCGACAAAACTCTGAATTTTCGAGGGCGTTACAAAGAGGTAGCAAGCGGGGGTTCTCCCTTGCTCTCGTGGCACGGGTCGCCTTGATGTGGTTGAGATAAGAGAGAGTGTACAAAAAGAAAAACAGTCTGCTGTACTGCTGTATGGATGGGAGGAAAAGATAATGATGTAAGAAAAAATAAACCTCGAAACGACACAGTATTGGTAAGTTCTCGTGGAGAGCTCCCCATAGCATAGCAATACACACGGCTTCCCCAAAATGTAGTTCCGTTTCATTTTTGATTCTCAAAGAATTGGAATTAGGATAAAATTCCAAATCTCAATTCCATTTACCAGTCAAACCATAACAGATGAGATTATAGCAATAAAGAAAATATTTGCGATGTTTGTACATTATTCTTAGTTTCTATTTAAACGACAATCGAAATAACTGTCACTATAGAATACGGTAATTGTCGTCCAAAGTATCTTTAGCGACAAAACAAATGCTTTCATCAGAAATAGTGGCCCGCCGTGACACGAGCCGAAACGGCAAATGCTACACACAACTTACGACTCGAAACCGTGTACGTTACACCCCACTTTCAGGTAAGAATTGACATTTTGCCCGAGACGTCACCAGTCATCGTTTCTCTCCGGGGATCCGATTTCTCGGTTTTCCTGAACCGGACAAACTACCTCGGAATTTGCTGCCAGCAGCACGCCTTTGAATCCTCGAACTCCTTGGCTCTTGCTAATTTGCCGGGACGGGTAGTTATTCGTTACTTGTGCTGCATCTTTGTTTGCTCTTGTAGTGTAAAGCCGGAGACCTGTGATTGTACCGGAAGCCACCTCGTTCCGGTAAGACGATATATCGTTTGTTCTTTGTCCTTTTCTTGGAATCTACCATGTTCTGTTTTTCTTTACATTGTAATTAATTGGAATCACGGTTTTGGGTTTTTCTTTTCAATTTTTTGAGTTGATGAAACACTGACTTTTATTTGAAATAAGTGAATTTGCATTCAGTTAGCAATTTTCTTCCATGGGAGTCCCTTGTTGCTCTGTCGCCAGTAAGTTTAGCTTCCCATGTTGTCATTCAAACATCTCTCCTTTTTATGAGATTTTTTGGGTCATCGTCTCGTCGGCGTTTGACCCAGGATTTTTGTCTATTGATGCAAAGTCGTAGTCATGTTCTGTAGTTTTTATGGAGGCCCTAGGATCTTTGGTTATATTTTCAGAACAATTTATAACACATTGACTTAAACGCAGATGAGGAGGAGGATACCACATTCCTTGATCACCAACAAGGCCTTCGTACCTATTCCATGGCCAGAGAGAGAGAGAGAGAGAGAGTTGGTTTTGCACACAGTGGTTTAAATCTGTCATATTTCATAAATGTCTGCCTTTTCTATTTTACGACCATTACTAACTACTTTACTAAATCGAGTTTTTTTCCTAATTAATACATATTTAAAACTTAATTACCAATTTATTCTTTTTTGAAACTTATTTATCCGCATACCACACTTTTGAAAATCGCTGTTTGAAACCACGATTTCTATTTTACAGTAAAAATAAAGAAGAAATCGCTGTTTGATGTTTTTACCTTGAAATCGTGGTTTCAAACAGCGATTTTCAAAAGTGTGGTATGCGGGTAAATAAGTTTCAAAATGGAGTATATTAGTAATTAAGTTTTAAAACAGTCTTAATTAAGAAAAAGAACTCTTACTAAATCAATCATATTTACTAACCATTACTATTTACTTGACTAAAAGACTTGGACATGTTTCTCAATGATTAATTCTGAAATACATCACTTTCTGAGGATATTTCTTACTTTCTCGAGGACATGAAACTCATGAAAATAGTAAAGTGCAAAAACATAGTCTCCCAACATATCGAGATATTGATCCAAAGACGAATCTCACTCCGTTGTATATATCCCGGGGTAGATTACTCTCTCGGGATTGAGGACTCAGCACATTAGCAGGTGTGAACTACAACTATTCACAGCCACACTATTTTGTAATAGAGATTCGTTCACGTCCGATTCATTCCAGTATCGCACCAGTAAACTACATGTCATCATGAACATATAGAAAAGGGCACTACAGTCTACTAGATGTGGTCTAATCTCATAAAAGGATCGAAACTAAATACTTCAATTAAATTTATAAGCGATTTAGATCTTTCACTGTATGTTTTTGGTAACCATCTAACTTCACACAACTAAATCACATACATTTTGATATAACTCAAATATAATTCTCAATAATTGGGGAATACCCGGTAATTCTAGTCAAACTGGGAGATCAATAATTATCTTATCAGAGATCGTGACGTGATTCTCGAGGATCCTAACATATCTGGCCCACGACTAAGTCCTACTAGGAGTCTTCTTCTACAATTATATAAATGGGTCTACCCCCAGGTATGCGAGAATGACACAATTCATGCTTTTTCGGAGTTATTATTCTGTAACTGCGCTCTGACTTAAGTATCGGAGAGTTATCCGCCGGGAACCCCACCCGGCGGTCACTCGTTTTCTATCTTGTAGGTCATCGGTCTAGGCTCGGGTTCCGCAATGTATGTGGAGTATATTTTTAGCAGTATCAGATTGACGCCATCCGTGGGACCCGCTAGTCTAACCGTTTGACCTCAAGAAAATTCAAACAATCATATCCCAAACCTCCGGCGGCAACGCGTTGGAACGGATTCCAAGGACAGCCTCCACGGGCGCACGTCTATCCCCTGTCAGAGTCAGCGGCGCCACAATCGGCCTCACAGCCGCCGTAAGTTAGCAATCCGTTCACAGAAAAAAAAATTCAACGTGGAAGAAGTCACCACAATGCCGCTCTGCCGTCATGGGAAAAACCCTACACAGCAGCAGCGCCACAGACGTCAACAGCACTAGGCCCATGCCTGTGCAACCATGACACTACCGGAGTCGTCACCTACGGAGTTGCGGGCACCATGAACCGCCGATCACCGCCACGAAGCTGTTGAAGCAGTAATCGCAACCAAACCACAGAAAAGGGAAAAAACATAAGAATGAACAAGCCGGGGCAGCACTGCCACTCACGGGTCAGAACCCTACCGTCGCCACCGCGGCGTGTCCTCCAGCTATGCGCCAACACCCCACATAGTCAGGCCACCCACCACCGTAGGCCTTCGACAGTCATCGCCGCAAGAGCTTCTCTACCACAACCATGGTCACCGGCATCACAAACTGCCTCCCGCCGCTATAGAGCTGTCGGAGTAGCAACGACAAAAAATAAACAGAAAAGTGGCAGAGGAGGAAGAACCGACAGGATAGCGCCATCGCGGACTCGGGCAATGTCGCAATAGCGCAACAAAGGGATAGCGCCGTGCCGTCAGGGCACAAGCCATGATTGACAGTGCAGTCACCTCCGTCCCATCGATACACCACCGGTTAGTATTCACAACAACTTCGGTAACACCACGCGCCGCACCTCGGAAACAACAACTCAACAAAAAAAAGGAAGGGGGAAGAAGGAGGAACGCCATTGCCAATCAAAGCAGACCGCCGCCAGTTCCACGCCGGTTGAACGGTGCACTGTTGCAACCGCTAGCGCCAGGCGGGGCCATCACCACCAGCATCACCGTTGCGAGGAGCTCCGTGCTGATCTGCGCTAGCCATCCTAGCTCCAGATCTGCGGCCACCAACAGCCGCCATGGCACTACCGGTCACAACCTCCAGATATGCGGCGTCGTTGCCTCACGCCGCGCCATACTGTCACGCTGACTCCTTTAACCGCCGGCCACTGGGGCTCCAGATCTGCGACCATGCGACGGTTCCATCGCGACCTCCCTGCGTGTTGCGGTGTCCTCCAGTATTACGGTGCCGCCTCACTGTTGCCTCACCGTCGCCCTATCGTCGTCGTTGGTCCACCTTTGCACTGTCAACATCACGCTGGCCGGGGTCACGGCAAGCCGCGCCGCTAGCGCTCCACCGTCCCTACAGCGCTGCCTGACCTTTGTTCGTGAGAAGAATAGGCAGATTCCAGGAAAAGGTGCAATCTTTCTTTTTTAAAGAATTATGAATTCCCCCACATGATTTTGCATATTAATATTTGAGACCTATTGGCTCTCCTTTATTTGGCACATGACACATTTTTTAAAAGAATTAGACTTTTGGCCTATGAAATATGCTTATTTATATTTAAGACTTCAATGGTCTCATTTATTCGACAAGGGCCATAAGCTTTTTAAAGCATGAAAATTTACATGCATTTTAGACCTACAAGGTTTCATTTAATTCGCGTATGCCACGCATTCTTTAAAGTATGCGTGCATTTTATATTTTGTCGCTAAAAAAATTAAGTGATTACGATTTTTAGCGCTAACAAGCCTTTCGAAGGCTACTTCCAGTGTGCTTCTATTAGCTAGACTTACGTTTTATTGTGGTCTGGCATTATCTAATTGCGTCAATTAACGCAAGCATGTCACAAGTCCGACTGCTATGACATATTAAACTCACCTGCGACACGCAGTGCAACACACCCATGTCGGCTAACCGACAAAACCCTAACGGTATCTGAACACCGCATGCACAACTTTGTGTCCTCTCCCGAGAGAGGCTACCATGGGGCACAACCTCTAAAGGATCTTGAATCCCATGATTCGTCTTTCTAAAGATGATTCCGAATAGCCTACTCAGGCGACATTCCAAGACTTAGCTCTCGAGAGTTAGGGTTCTAGCGCCCTACTTGGGCAAAGTTCCAAGGCTTAAGCTCCCACTTAGGTCGGAGCACATGGAAGAGAGAAATATTGTTACCCCTACAAGTGGATGAGAATCACTTACAAATTTGACGCATGTCTCGAGACACCGGGTATAAACTTCCTTAACCAAACATTTTAGCTAAGGAAGTGGGGGGCTTATGATATAACTTAAATATAACCCCCAATAATTGGGGAATACCCGGCAATCCCAGTCAAACTGGGAGATTAATAATTATCTTATCAGAGATTGTGACGTGATCCTCGAGGATCTTAACGCGATCCTAACACATCTGGCCCACGACCAAGTCCTACTAGGAGTCTTCTCCTATAATTATTAGATAAAGGGGTCTACCCCCAGGTATGTGAGAATGACACAATGCATGCTTTTTCAGAGTTATTATTCTGTAGCAGCGCTTTGACTTAAGCATCGGAGAGTTTTCGGCTCGGAACCCCACCCGGCGGTCACTCATTTTCTGTCTTGCAGGTCATCAGTTCAGGCTCGGGTTCTGCAACGTACACGGAGCATATTTTTAGCAGCAACACATGTAATAATGGACTGCAACAGTTATTGCATAACAAATGAAAATAACGACCAATTGATGAGTGCGAGTTTTCCACTAATCTATCAAGTCATGCTTTTAGGGCTAAAATCCCAACAGTTCCCTTCAAATATATGTGATGGACTTGGTACATGGCCTCCACATTTAGGCACATGGCCTCCACATTTATCGCTGAATATAACATCAGGAGTTTGAATTACTAACGGCAGATTATTTACATAAACACTTTATGTAAACACAATTTCAAGATCAACACTTGAAAGTACAATCGATGTTATTATCAGCAAGTATAAGTTAAATGAATGTGCTTAAATGAATTTCAGAAATTATTAGATGTGAACTGGGGAAAAGGTTTAATGATAGTAATAGTTTCTAAAGGAAAAACGAAGAAAGCAAGAGGGCTTGGGAAGTTTGAGGAGACAGAACTTTGTGAAGAGAGAGAAAACTTTTTGGCTGGTCGTTGTGATGAGTGGTCATTGGCTGCACGAGACATAACCGGACAAATAGAGACGGTTCCATGATATATGAATCGGAAAGAATGAAGAATGACCAAAACTGTGTGGTATGTGAAGCCTTTTAGATTGGTTCCTTCTGGCTTCTGACAACGTTAAATGCTTGCACTTCATGAATCACATGCTAATATCTCGTACTTCGACATACAGGCCTTCAAGATAACTTCTTGACATACAGGCCTTCAAGATAACTTCTCTAAGAATAGTCACTTTAGCACACAAACACACGCACTAACACATCTAGTAGAACTCTAAATGCTTGCACTTTGTGTATCACATGCTGACATCTTGTATTTTAATATACAGGCTTTAAGATAACTTCTCTAAGAAGTTTCCTCATAGTCACTTTAGCACACAAACACAAGCACCGATTACATCTAGTATTTTCCTACAGTTAGAACTCCAAAAGTTCTGGTTGGCACTGAAGAAGAAAGGAGTGCTTACTAAGAATGCAGGAGTGATCAAGGAAAATGTAAATGGGGCAATGAGTAGTATGAGAGCCACTGATGGACGGTCTGAACTTTCTATCACGATCGGACTTCATAAGGAATTATCTATAATGGAGTCTCTTGGTGTATGTGTAGTGTTAGTTGATCACGATAGAATAGGGGTAAATCCTAGAGGAAGACGTCCATAGTCTAAGAGCAGGTTTCAAAGTGGGGGTTTGCCTCTGCAGTGTGGTATGATTGCAAGATTTTGGACGACGGCAGTGAGGAGCAGTGCCGTGTGATTCGGAATTATGGATAGCTAGGAAGTAACATACATATAAGATGAGTGTGACCAAAATGCAAAAGCTTAGGTGTACAAGCGCCCACAGAAGGAAGATGAGGAATGAGGAGACTTGGAAGAAAGGTTAGAGTGGCACCAATAGGGGAAAAGGTGAGGAAGCATCACTTGAGATGGATTGGTTATATTAGAGTTGGAAATATGATCGGTGCTAAGCTGTTGATTAGAGGTAGAGTGAGAGTAACATTGCGTGAAGTATTAAGAAAGGGGTTGATTGCTACTAAATTCTTTCTTCAAACATGTTTTTGGATGGACAAAGTATGAAAGGAATAGTTCCAGTAGCCGACCCCAACTAGTTTGAGACAAAGCCAGAGTTGGTGTCTCTTCTTTTTTCTCCCTTGTTGATATCTGAAGTGCTTTGAGGTTGATTGGTGTTGATTCATGTTTAGAGGTGGTCAGAACTGGTCTCAGTTTGAGGTGTCCGTGGCAGTCCCATTCTGGTTTGAGGTGGTGTGAGGTTGGTTCTGGCGGATGTTGCACCAATGAGGGTGGGGTTTGTGCTCGGTTTGACTGAGGCGGCTATGGTCATGGTTGTGGCTTTTAGGTAAGCTGCTAGGCAGGTTCTTGATGGTTATTGGTCTCTCGTAATCTCAGGCCTTTTTCGCTTGGACTTTTGGGAGTGTGCAACTGGCTTCTTCTTGCGTTGACGAGTCCTTTGGTGCTCCTTTAAGTGTGATGATCTGGAAGCCCAAAGAATTTTTTAGCTTGATCTTGAAATGTAGTTCGGTTAACTGGATGTGGTGGCCTCTTGCTCCCTTAATTGGTGATCCAAAGCATGTTATTACTAATAGCTTTGTACTAATAGTGCATTGATGATATGTTTGCTGGTTCTTGCTGCATCTGTTTGGAGTTCTTATTAGTGTCGGCTGATGGCTTTCGTCCTGGCTTTGTCTTCTGCTGCTGCTGCTTCTCTCTCTCTCTCTCTCTCTCTCTCGCACTCTCGCACTCTGGTACGTGGTGTAACTTTGTGCAAGACCTGTGTACCTGATCAACTGCCCTTGGTGGGCTTTATATATTTCCATTGCCTTACAGAAATGAAAATTTTAAATTGGAAATAGAAACTACTGCAAGATGCGTTTATTTCCTTTGCCAAGAGCTTGTCTTCCTGTGTGTTGGGACTTCTCATGTATAAGGTAGTGAGAAGTATTCTCTCTCTTTTTCGTTGAAGAATGAAAAGATTAACATTTTAGTTTCCAAAATATTTATATTTCTCAGTATCACCTAACTTTGTTCCCTTAAATTCTCTCTTACAGTTTTGCTGACTGAGGAGGTGTGCTATGTAAGATGTCTCGGGCCAGAGACATAGGATGGCAACATGGAAAAATGGTTGGGGGATGTAGGCATCATGTTCAATGTAATTATTGTCATATGATCATGATTGGGGGTATTACACGCTTCAAAAAGCATATAGCATGTCAAAGGGGAGAAATTAGGAGCTGTGATGCCGTTCCAAAAGAAGTAATGGAAACTATTAGGAAGCACTTAGCCGCCACAAGAACGAGAAAACCAAGAGGAAAAAAGCAACCGAAGATTGATGCGGAAGCTTCACCCCTTCTGTCATCAGAAGACAAGGACACAGATTCAGATGAGCCGGATAGAGAGATAGCAGCTACAAGATTGGAGGAATTGCGAACATTGAATGAAACAGAATCTAGGCACCAACCATTTGTAGTCACTGGTTTGTTTTCTTATTTACTATCTTTGTTCGTTCGGTACTTGATATCTGTGTTGTAGTTCAACTATTTTCATACATGTACGATATCCTTTACTTTACAGCAAGTTTAATAAGAGTAATTTTACTGTTAAACAAAAGTACAGGACGTCCAATCTTTTGGCTTGTAATTACGTTGTTCATATTTGCTTATCTCCAAACATGCTTTATCAAATCATATGAATTTCCTTGGAAGGGTTAGTGTCTACTTTCATAGTTTCTGTCAGTGACAGACATCCTTATCGTTTTGGGCTCATCTAGCTTCATTAATTTAAGATCTGCAGAAATGAGGTAACCAAAGAACAGGACAGCTTGGAGGAATTTACCTATCTAGTTTGCTTGGCATTCATAAGCTTTCTCTTCTTCTTTGGGCGCATCTAGTCCGGGATCAAAGAGTTGCTTCTTTACTTTTCTGCTATATGGCTTAGACATGTTGAGTTGCAATACCTTGGATAACCATGAGGTACTTCTAATAGTAACACGAACCTTTATTTTCTTTTTCTGGACGATTGAAAGCAGGACATCCAAAGCACTAAGTTAATATGAGGAATGCAGCAAGGGAGATGAGAAAATTTGAACTTGAAAACTCTGGTCTTGTGTTAATTCACTTCTAGACGTGGTAGAGTTGCAGCTTAGTTGCACAAAGCAGGGTTTGGGGATCATAGGCACGTAGAAGAGTCTAAGGTTAGGAGCGGCTAGAACGTATACATTTATGAATATGTTGAATTCTTTGTTTTGTCTTTATCTTTGGTTACATGTTTGGTTCTTGTTTTGTCTTGTCTTGTCCTGAAAACACCACACAAGTGGTGGTTACTTGTTAATTTTCTACTTATCACATCAAGTGGCTACCAGCTATTTGCCTTGGCAAATAACAGAGATAAAACAGTAGTTCAGCTGTTTCTGTTCACTTCTCGTGATAGTTCTATGCGGTGAATCTCCCGCTCAATAAGGTTACACATAGGGCCAAAAATCGACTAAATGGATTTACTTGGGGCCTATGAAGCACGGGTGCTTCAAAAGGGTAGGAGTATCGGGGTCGGGTGCGCATCAGACACGGGTGCGCCTCGGGTGCGGCTCGGGTGCGTGTCGGGTGCGCACCCGTTAATTTCTATTTATTTTTTCATTTTCAGAAATTCGGGTGCGGCTCGGGTGCGGCTCGGATACGGTTCGGGTGCGGATCCGACACTTCGGGGTTGAAAACATAATATCTAGAAGATAATTTCGGGGGTTAATACACAAAACTTAATTTATTTGGGGGTGAAAACATAAAATGAACAATACTTACCAAATTAGGGCACACGGATCTCTCGTCTGATAGAGAGAAAGAGAGATCGCAGCCGCGACATCCCTCGACACACCGGCGACCTCCCTCGACACCGGTGACCTCCCTCGACACCGGCGATCTCCCACGACACCCACCGAACAGCCGCGAGCACCCACGACACCGCCGAACAGCCGCGACCACCGAAAACCTCCCTCGACCTCCGGCAACCATCGGGGACCTTCGGCGACCAGCCACGACACCACCGAACAGCCGCGACCACCCACGACACCGCCGAACAGCCGCGAGCACCCACGACACCGCCGAACAGCCGCGAGCACCCACGACACCGCCGAACTGCCGCGACCACCGAAAACCTCCCTCGACCTCCGGCGACCATCGGGGACCATCGGGGACCTTCGGCGACCACTCGCGACCACCCTACTCACCTCCGGCAGCTTTGCTTCGAAGGTATGTCTAATGTCTCCACTGTCTTCAATATTTTGTTCACACTGTCTTCAATATTTTTTTGTTCTTGATTTCTACTTTCTACTAAGACTTGAACAATGTGGAACGTGGAATGTTTTTGTGTAATTCTAGTCTCAATTCTCAAATCAATTTTTTTTTTTGATTTTGCTGTGACAGTGTATTTTTTTACTTGGACTATTGTGACTGTTTTTTTATTTTATGATTAAGGTTTGAAGGCTTAAATTAAAGCCAAATATGTCAACAACTTCAGATAGTATTGCTACCCCTACGCATGGTCTTGGTGATGATGAGACAAAACCATTGTGGAAGTATGTGACTAGGCTCGAAAAGGATGGTAAAGGAGGTGGAAATGTGAGATGGCAGTGCAATCTATGTGGCAAGGCGTCTAATAGCTCGTACACTCGGGTTAGGTCTCATTTGTTGAAGATTAAAGGAACGGGAATTGAACCATGTAAAAAAGTGACACCTAATGAGATCAACCACATGCGAAAATTAGAGGATAACGTGCTTGAGAAAATAAAGCAAAGTGCTCCAAGGATTCCGCCTTTTCCACCAAGTAACTCTTTAGGTGGAACAAGCACATTTTTCCAAAGCGGTATTCCCCTTAAGAAGCGAAAGGGTGGTACAAGTGGAAGTGCCAGTGGAAGTGCTAGTGGAAGTCAAGAAGGAAGCAATCCAATCATGGATTGCTTTAATATTGCTAAAAGAGATCGCTTGCACTCCGAGATTGCTAGGATGTATTATTCCGGGGGTTTGCCATTTCACCTAGCTAGGAATCCATACTACGTGAGTTCGTATGCATTTGCCGCCTCTAACTCTCTTGTGGGTTATTTGCCTCCGGGTTACAACTTGTTAAGGACAACTCTTTTACAAAAGGAGAAGGCAAATATTCAAAATTTGTTACAACCTATTCGAACCACATGGAAGGAAAAGGGCGTGAGTTTTGTGAGTGATGGATGGAGTGACCCGCAAAGGAGGCCGATAATTAATTGCATGGCGGTGACGGAAGGTGGGCCTATGTTTCTTAAGGCTGTGGATTGTTCGGGGGAGGTTAAGGACAAATTTTTCATTGCCGCTTTGTTCAAGGAGGTGATCAATGACATGGGTCCCGAAAATGTTGTCCAAGTAATTACGGACAATGCTCCTAATTGCAAGGCGGCCGGGCAATTGATAGAAGCACAATTCCCTACTATATTTTGGACTCCTTGTGTGGTGCATACATTAAATCTTGCCTTGAAAAACATTTGTGCGGCAAAGAATGCGGATAACAATCAAATAACTTATGATGAATGCTCTTGGATCACGGAAGTTTATGGCGATGTAATGCAAATCAAGAATTTCATCATGAACCATTCCATGAGTTTAGCCATCTTTAACAAGTATTCTACTATGAAATTGCTTTCGGTGGCCGATACAAGGTTCGCTACTGTTATTGTGATGCTTAGGAGATTCAAGCTCTTGAAGCAAAGTCTCCAAACTATGGTGATTAGCGAGGATTGGTCATCGTATCGGGAGGATGATGTTGGAAAGGCAAGATTTGTGAGGGATATGGTTCTTGATGAGGTTTGGTGGGATAAGATCAACTACATAATTGCTTTTACTTCTCCTATCTATGACATGCTTCGACAATGTGATACGGATACGCCTTGTCTTCACTTGGTTTATGATTTGTGGGATACTATGATTGAGAAGGTGAAATGTGCAATATATAGAGAGGAAGGGAAGAGGAAGGATGAGTGTTCTACCTTCTATGACGTGGTTCATACCATTCTTGTCAATCGTTGGAACAAGAACAACACGCCACTTCATTGTATGGCACATTCTTTGAATCCGAGGTAATTTTCACGCTATTATAAGCAAAGTTTAAATCTGAATTTTTTAGTAGTAAAGCGTGAATCTGAATTTTTTTTAATTTATTTGTTTAACGTGTTTATGAAGGTACTATAGTGATGAATGGCTTAGTGAGGATCCCACTCGTGTTCCTCCTCACAAGGATGCCGAGATTTATATTGAAAGGCAAAAATGCGTGAGGAGGTATTTTCCAAATCCGACGGATCGTTCAAAGGTCAATACTGAGTTTGCTCAATTTTCTTCTAAGAGCGAACACTTCAGTGATATCGATTCCATTAATGACCGGGCTATTATGAGTCCTCATAATTGGTGGTCGTGCCACGGTCCCCATGCACCTATGCTCCAAACTCTAGCTTTGAAACTACTTCAACAACCCGCTTCGTCGTCTTGTGTTGAGAGGAATTGGAGTACTTACTCCTTGGTGCATTCGTTGAGAAGGAACAAGTTGACACCACAACGTGCGGAGGACTTGGTTTTCATTCATAGCAATCTCCGTCTTCTCTCAAGAAGATCTCCACAATATGCACAAGGAGCTACAAAAATGTGGGACGTTGGAGGAGATCAATTTGGTACTGTGGATGATGTTGGTGTACTTGCGGTTGCGGAGCTTTCACTTGATGAGCCGGAGTTGGAGGCCATACTTTTTACGGATGATGGTGATGGAGAGATAGACGAAGATGAAAATGTTGTGTTCATGGAACCCTTAGATACTTGATGGAGTACTTTGTTTGTTTGATAGTTTGAATTTTGATGCTATGTTGCTACTTTTGTTATGAATATGATGTATTTGGTGGTGGTTATTATATATTTGATTTTGATGGTATTGAACTACTGTTGAATGGTATTGTATTTGATTTAGAATTTAAATGCTAGTTGTACATAGTAAAAATATTTATATATCATATATTATATATATAAAAATATATATAATATTTGCCGTATCCCCGCCGCACCCGTATCCTAAAATTTTCAAAAATGCCGTATCCGCGTATCCGCACCCGTGTCGTATCCGCACCCGCACCCGTACCCGTGCTTCATAGCTTGGGGCTAAATTTTGTATGTGTGTGTGATGGGGGTAGTTAGTAAGGGGCAAGGAGGCTTTAAGGACTTGGAGGAAGGGGGAAGCAAGAGAAGAGAGAAGGAAGTGAGTCGACAAACATCTTGATTTCCAGGACTCATACTTGTCCCATGTGTCTCTATTCGACTGATGGATTGAGCTTTCATCTTAGCTTAGTACGCGATCCTGTGGATCTTCTAACTTGTGATTGAAAAAGCAAAATTCTCTGAGAGAAGTGTTGACATATAGGGAGTTTTCTGTAACTAAGGGTACAAGTAACCGAGGGATATGGGGGGTAGGCTTGGGCGGGTTAGCTATTTGAGGTCACGGTTTGGTTTCCTTTGGCCGGATATATACATAGTTGTATCCATTTATACCTGAATATTTGTATATGCCAATTTGGTTGCCAAGAAAGGTGAGGGGAAGAAGAGAAAATGAACATCTATCAACTAATGGTTATCTGACTTCTTCATAGTAAGTCAAATAAATCACCAGGGTACCAACATTTGGTATATACGGTGTGCTAGATTTGGAGAAGTTGTTGGCCAGAGTACCATGTTTTAAGTCGCGGTATCAGTATGCAGGAGGGGGGAGGAAGAGGAGCGGGAATCAGGTAACTCTGGTTCTTATAAAACTTGAGAACAGTCAACTCACTTATGATATATATAGCCAGAGTGACCTTTGTTGTTCTTTTGTCAGCATCTAGCATCAAGGGCCTCCAGTATAACAAATTATGCACGAGATTATGATTTTCATGAAATTGTCCTTCTTCTTATGCAGGAATGGCTGAATGCGCATATATTAGTTGATAAACATTTATGAAATTATTCCTTGAAAGATCATCCAACCCCTGTGCTGCAACTATATAATGCAAAAGCTAAACGAAAGAGATAGACTCCCTAGCTGAGATTCCCCAAGCTAAGCTGACCAGCTATGAAGCACGGGTGCTTCAAAAGGGTAGGAGTATCGGGGTCGGGTGCGCATCAGACACGGGTGCGCCTCGGGTGCGGCTCGGGTGCGTGTCGGGTGCGCACCCGTTAATTTCTATTTATTTTTTCATTTTCAGAAATTCGGGTGCGGCTCGGGTGCGGCTCGGATACGGTTCGGGTGCGGATCCGACACTTCGGGGTTGAAAACATAATATCTAGAAGATAATTTCGGGGGTTAATACACAAAACTTAATTTATTTGGGGGTGAAAACATAAAATGAACAATACTTACCAAATTAGGGCACACGGATCTCTCGTCTGATAGAGAGAAAGAGAGATCGCAGCCGCGACATCCCTCGACACACCGGCGACCTCCCTCGACACCGGTGACCTCCCTCGACACCGGCGATCTCCCACGACACCCACCGAACAGCCGCGAGCACCCACGACACCGCCGAACAGCCGCGACCACCGAAAACCTCCCTCGACCTCCGGCAACCATCGGGGACCTTCGGCGACCAGCCACGACACCACCGAACAGCCGCGACCACCCACGACACCGCCGAACAGCCGCGAGCACCCACGACACCGCCGAACAGCCGCGAGCACCCACGACACCGCCGAACTGCCGCGACCACCGAAAACCTCCCTCGACCTCCGGCGACCATCGGGGACCATCGGGGACCTTCGGCGACCACTCGCGACCACCCTACTCACCTCCGGCAGCTTTGCTTCGAAGGTATGTCTAATGTCTCCACTGTCTTCAATATTTTGTTCACACTGTCTTCAATATTTTTTTGTTCTTGATTTCTACTTTCTACTAAGACTTGAACAATGTGGAACGTGGAATGTTTTTGTGTAATTCTAGTCTCAATTCTCAAATCAATTTTTTTTTTTGATTTTGCTGTGACAGTGTATTTTTTTACTTGGACTATTGTGACTGTTTTTTTATTTTATGATTAAGGTTTGAAGGCTTAAATTAAAGCCAAATATGTCAACAACTTCAGATAGTATTGCTACCCCTACGCATGGTCTTGGTGATGATGAGACAAAACCATTGTGGAAGTATGTGACTAGGCTCGAAAAGGATGGTAAAGGAGGTGGAAATGTGAGATGGCAGTGCAATCTATGTGGCAAGGCGTCTAATAGCTCGTACACTCGGGTTAGGTCTCATTTGTTGAAGATTAAAGGAACGGGAATTGAACCATGTAAAAAAGTGACACCTAATGAGATCAACCACATGCGAAAATTAGAGGATAACGTGCTTGAGAAAATAAAGCAAAGTGCTCCAAGGATTCCGCCTTTTCCACCAAGTAACTCTTTAGGTGGAACAAGCACATTTTTCCAAAGCGGTATTCCCCTTAAGAAGCGAAAGGGTGGTACAAGTGGAAGTGCCAGTGGAAGTGCTAGTGGAAGTCAAGAAGGAAGCAATCCAATCATGGATTGCTTTAATATTGCTAAAAGAGATCGCTTGCACTCCGAGATTGCTAGGATGTATTATTCCGGGGGTTTGCCATTTCACCTAGCTAGGAATCCATACTACGTGAGTTCGTATGCATTTGCCGCCTCTAACTCTCTTGTGGGTTATTTGCCTCCGGGTTACAACTTGTTAAGGACAACTCTTTTACAAAAGGAGAAGGCAAATATTCAAAATTTGTTACAACCTATTCGAACCACATGGAAGGAAAAGGGCGTGAGTTTTGTGAGTGATGGATGGAGTGACCCGCAAAGGAGGCCGATAATTAATTGCATGGCGGTGACGGAAGGTGGGCCTATGTTTCTTAAGGCTGTGGATTGTTCGGGGGAGGTTAAGGACAAATTTTTCATTGCCGCTTTGTTCAAGGAGGTGATCAATGACATGGGTCCCGAAAATGTTGTCCAAGTAATTACGGACAATGCTCCTAATTGCAAGGCGGCCGGGCAATTGATAGAAGCACAATTCCCTACTATATTTTGGACTCCTTGTGTGGTGCATACATTAAATCTTGCCTTGAAAAACATTTGTGCGGCAAAGAATGCGGATAACAATCAAATAACTTATGATGAATGCTCTTGGATCACGGAAGTTTATGGCGATGTAATGCAAATCAAGAATTTCATCATGAACCATTCCATGAGTTTAGCCATCTTTAACAAGTATTCTACTATGAAATTGCTTTCGGTGGCCGATACAAGGTTCGCTACTGTTATTGTGATGCTTAGGAGATTCAAGCTCTTGAAGCAAAGTCTCCAAACTATGGTGATTAGCGAGGATTGGTCATCGTATCGGGAGGATGATGTTGGAAAGGCAAGATTTGTGAGGGATATGGTTCTTGATGAGGTTTGGTGGGATAAGATCAACTACATAATTGCTTTTACTTCTCCTATCTATGACATGCTTCGACAATGTGATACGGATACGCCTTGTCTTCACTTGGTTTATGATTTGTGGGATACTATGATTGAGAAGGTGAAATGTGCAATATATAGAGAGGAAGGGAAGAGGAAGGATGAGTGTTCTACCTTCTATGACGTGGTTCATACCATTCTTGTCAATCGTTGGAACAAGAACAACACGCCACTTCATTGTATGGCACATTCTTTGAATCCGAGGTAATTTTCACGCTATTATAAGCAAAGTTTAAATCTGAATTTTTTAGTAGTAAAGCGTGAATCTGAATTTTTTTTAATTTATTTGTTTAACGTGTTTATGAAGGTACTATAGTGATGAATGGCTTAGTGAGGATCCCACTCGTGTTCCTCCTCACAAGGATGCCGAGATTTATATTGAAAGGCAAAAATGCGTGAGGAGGTATTTTCCAAATCCGACGGATCGTTCAAAGGTCAATACTGAGTTTGCTCAATTTTCTTCTAAGAGCGAACACTTCAGTGATATCGATTCCATTAATGACCGGGCTATTATGAGTCCTCATAATTGGTGGTCGTGCCACGGTCCCCATGCACCTATGCTCCAAACTCTAGCTTTGAAACTACTTCAACAACCCGCTTCGTCGTCTTGTGTTGAGAGGAATTGGAGTACTTACTCCTTGGTGCATTCGTTGAGAAGGAACAAGTTGACACCACAACGTGCGGAGGACTTGGTTTTCATTCATAGCAATCTCCGTCTTCTCTCAAGAAGATCTCCACAATATGCACAAGGAGCTACAAAAATGTGGGACGTTGGAGGAGATCAATTTGGTACTGTGGATGATGTTGGTGTACTTGCGGTTGCGGAGCTTTCACTTGATGAGCCGGAGTTGGAGGCCATACTTTTTACGGATGATGGTGATGGAGAGATAGACGAAGATGAAAATGTTGTGTTCATGGAACCCTTAGATACTTGATGGAGTACTTTGTTTGTTTGATAGTTTGAATTTTGATGCTATGTTGCTACTTTTGTTATGAATATGATGTATTTGGTGGTGGTTATTATATATTTGATTTTGATGGTATTGAACTACTGTTGAATGGTATTGTATTTGATTTAGAATTTAAATGCTAGTTGTACATAGTAAAAATATTTATATATCATATATTATATATATAAAAATATATATAATATTTGCCGTATCCCCGCCGCACCCGTATCCTAAAATTTTCAAAAATGCCGTATCCGCGTATCCGCACCCGTGTCGTATCCGCACCCGCACCCGTACCCGTGCTTCATAGCTGACCAGGAAACACTTTACAAGTTTTGGAGATGCTATCCCAAAATATGCCGCTGAAGCAATAAAAGAAAGGGAAAAGAATAAAATCCCATATAAGATGTTCACAAAAGGGATAGTTTGATCCTGGAAACTCCTCCACTGATGATTGGTGGTATTCTTTGATCTTGGGCTATAGACATTAATTAGGTGACAACATGGCCACCTCTAGACCAATCTCAAATGTATCAAGAAAGAATCACTCTATGATCGTTTACCAGGACCCGCTTCTCGTTCAGTTTGTGAAATATGTTGAACTACAAACCAACCAACCTTCTCCCTAACTGCAATCAGTTTCTGTTTTGTCTTTGATGGCCCCGTCCTGCATATTGTTTCTAGCAAGAAAGCAGATGCTCGGGTTGTTGAAAGGGAAGAGTATTTACGCCATCCCAAGCATGCTATCACAACCATGACGCGCTCCTTTCTAATTGGATAAGGGATTCTCTGAGAGGTCGGTTCAGGATTGGGCCTGGGCGCACAGGGATTAGCATTATTCCATTCTCCTGCTGACAGGCAGAGATTCTTAAATGTGAGGCTTTATTCCTCCTTTGGCATGAAGTATTGGGTATTTGTCCCGTGGGGACACGAGCAATCCAACCCGTTCTAAACCCTCGGTCAGCCTTTCTTTGGCTAAGCTGCTTACCTTGCCTACCACATTCTAGGTCTAAGGGTTGGGCAAACACCAGCTTAGTCACTGCTCCGGACTAGGATACCATATTAGGAAGGCAAATGCCGAGAAATCATAAGAGAAGAAAAGTTCTCTAGCCGTTTTTGTAATCTTCAGCTTCATTACATTTGTTTGGCCTGCTCCGTTGGCCTAAGGACCTAACACTCAGGAACTGTCCCTTTCTAATAATCAGCCTTCATAGGAGGGCCAACAACAACTTGCTCTCACAACTGGACTTGAACCAATAAAAAGGTGGTGGTAAGCATTGCATGGAAAGTAGCCAGTCTTATCCTGGGCCCTCTGTTGCCACTAAGCTGCTCCATAACAGTTTAGACATTGAAAAGGGACAGTAAAAGTTCATAGAGCCTTGTGCCTTGTCAAGAGTAGAAGCAGATGATTTATCCTTTCTCATTTTATTTTTCTATTATGAAACACTAGTAAATGACAATTTTTTGTGGCATTCCTCTCAGAATGTTCATTGTTAATATGGGCCTATGGGCATCTACTCATAGCATATCCAAAATTCTCCGAGGCTGTGAAGGACTTCTCTTCAGAACTGAATGAAATGACTCCACTTCAACCGAGAGTGGACAGTTAACCATTAATCGTTACTTCAACTTTTTGCAGAAAAGCTTTTAGCATTACTTTTTTGAATCTTCTACTTCCCCATATTATTGTTTTCGGGAGTTTGGGGTTGTGAGGGAGCCTCTAAAGACGTGTATGAATCAGTCAACTTGATATGGAGGATTGGTTGAGGTAAAATGGAGAGCTCTGAAAATGAAAGACTTCAGTGTAAGTCTTAGTAGGAGGTGTACTTGTTAGAATTCCCCTAGGAAGTTTATGAGATGCCGAGGTACCGTCAAGTGGTGTGGTTTTCAGTGGGTGCATAAATTTCTATTTTGCAATCTAGTGAGAGGAGAAGCTCGCGATTGGTTCTGTATGTCCAGATCTTACTTGCATGAAGTGGATAGGAGAAACAGCAGGTGCGAGGTTGCAGGGTGGGGAGCGTTATCAGTGTCGTAGGTTTGGGAGCAGGTGCGAGGTCCCGGTACGGAGCTTCACTAGAAATCGGAGATCCTGCAGCTAAGGTCAGTATTGGGAGCTTTTCAAGATGGCTGGTGGTGTATGGAGGATCCTGCAATTGGTAATTTCTTTCCATAGTTGGAGACTGGATGGTAAGTGGATTTTGATATAATGTAGCGTGTTCGAGGAAGAGCACTCTGAGTTCCCTCTTTTTTGACATAAATACACACTACCCAATTTTCTTTTGTTGTTTAATCATCTTAAAGTTAAGTCTTTCTCTGGTATCGGCTGATAGCCAGTGGAAAATCGACGCTCCATTCAGGATATGGCATTCTCTGCTTGTACTTACCCGTAATAAGAAGCAAGCTGAGCAAGTTGTGGCTAGATCTAGTGTTGGAGGTAAATATAGAGCCAAGGTTTAGGGTATAGGTGAAGTCATATGGCGTTGATGGACCTATGAGATTGATTTGGGACAACAAGGATGCCATTGGTATTGCTCATTATGCAGTTCAACGTGCCAAGACAAATGACATTGAGCTTGATTGAAATTTAATTAAGTAGAAGCTAAAAAGTGGGCTGATTTGTATTCCTTCCATCAAGGTGAACCTGTTTTAAGATACTTCATCCATTGTATGCAATGGAACATGCCATATTTTGCACCAATTTGCTGGGGAGCTGAAGTTTGGGATCCTTCGTCTTTATGATAGTGCTTCTGTTATGTCATTTTACTCTTGTAAGCGTTTATGGGACAGAGTAGATGCATAGGGCTGTCTAACAAACATCAGCTTTTGTTTAAGTTCTTTCTTCTTCCTCTTCTTCCTTCTTTTAAGTAAACTTCTAGTCTATTACCGTAACATTATGGTTTGCTTCTGATACTTGTGCATTGGTGAAGCACATATTAATCTTTCCTCGTTAGACCTGTACTGCACCTATACTACAAGTCCTGCAACTTGTATGCTTTTCCATTTTCATGTGTTGGGTCCTTTTTGAGTTGTTTTACTTTCATCGATACCGCCGTTTTTCACGTGCATTGGTTCTGATACTTGCATCACTTGGGTCTACTTGCTCCATTTAAAAAAAAATAAATTTGGTTTCATAGTTTTGAATCAGTTATTGCTCGGTTTTGTGGAAATATTGATGTCCTAAGAACTGGCAGTAGGACTGGTAAAGAAATGTGTATCCTAGTCAGAATGCATTCTCCCCCCTACCCTCCCAAAAGGTGCTGGAGTCCAACTGAGTTGCAAGGTTTTGTATCTCCTAATTCCTTCAGTGCTTGTGGTCTGAAATAAGCACGTTGGCCTTGCTCTAAATCACGTCGCTTATGAGAAAAATCAGATACATACAGGTTTGTCGAAGGATGCTGAATATGCACTTCCTCCTCTCTTTCCCTCTTTCTACCGTTATGATTTTTTCTCTCTCCAACCCCCCCCCCCCCCTCCTTCAGGAAGAAAGGAAAAAATTGGAAAACATTTTATTATCATTGTATTGAGCCTTGTTTATTTCACTTCCAGAACTTTGATGCATCTGGTAACCTCATCTGAGTATTTATATTGAGTTGTGTTCTATGATTTCGTGGTAGAGACTGAACCCCTCATGGAGGAGAGTCAGGAAATCTTTGATGCTTTGATAGCTAACCATCACAAGGATGACCAAGTAAGCTATACAGGTTATATCCTACATTTTGTATCCTATGTGTCACAAGTTATGTCCTTTCTGATATCACACTTCTGCCTTCGTGACCTTGGGATATTCTTGTCTTACCAGGCTTTGGCACCTCCTCGAGCTTCTGATCCGGGCTGGGCCCACGGGGTTATGATAAATGGGGGTCGGCAGAAGATTAAGTGCAACTATTGTCACAAAATTATTCTTGGTGGTGGAATTTCTCGGCTAAAGCAACATTTAGCACGGGAAAGGGGAAATGTAACTCCATGTGAGGAAGTCCCTGAAAACATTAAAGTGGAAATGCAACAAAACTTAGGTGTTAAAGTTCTTAAAAAGTTGAAGGCGCAGAAAGGATTAAAAGGTAGCACGCACTCAGTTTCATATCTGCAGGACAGTTATGGACAGAGGAGTTGTAAAGTATCTTCTAAAAGAGGTGCCAGCTGGAAAAGAAGAGTAGAGGTGCGCGATGGAGGAAACTTCAACTTAAAAAAGAAAGATGAAAGGCATTTTCGGCCAATTATAGTTAAAAGTTCTCTACAGGCTAGTTTTCCTACCCAAGAGAGTGCTGACTACGTAGATATAGCTGTTGCAAATTTCATGTTTGTGACAGGCATACCTTTTAGTGCTTCAAATTCTTTTTATTTCCAGCAGATGGCTGATGCTATTGCTGCTGCCGGTCCCGGTTATAAAATGCCTTCATACAATTCTTTGAGGGGTAAATTGTTGAAGAGGAGTTCACAAGATGTGAGTGAACCATTGCATGAACTGAGGAAGTCATGGGAAATAACTGGGTGTTCTGTCATGGTTGACAGGTGGTCGGATAGTACTGGTCGCACGGTGATAAACTTTTTTGTTTATTGTCCCAAGGGTACAGTCTTCCTCAAATCGGTTAAGGCTACAGATGTTACAAAATCTTCAGAAGAGCTTTTTAGTTTATTTGATTCTGTTGTTCAAGAGGTAGGGCCAAAAAATGTTGTCAACTTTGTTACAGAAACTGCACCCACTTTTAAAGATGCAGGAATGGCCTTAATGGGAAAGTACAGAACCTTTTTTTGGAGTGCCTGCAGTGCACATTGTATCGATAGGATGCTTGAAGAGATTGGTGAAATGGAGGGAGTAAAAGAGGTTTTCGTGAAGGCCAAGGAAATAACTCGGTTTATATATAATAATGCTTGGGTCCTTAATCTGATGAAGAAGAGGACTGGTGGAAAAGATATTGTCCAGCTTGTAAGTACAAGATTTTCATCCAACTTCTTCACGCTGCAAACAATTGTATCATTGAAGAGCCCTCTTCATCAGATGTTTACGAGTCCTACCTGGATACAATCGACATTTTTGAAGCAAAGAGTAGGGCTTGAGGTGACAGAAACCATAGTGGATTCGCTTTTTTGGTCACTGTCTGAATGTACACTAAAGGTCGCAGACCCCTTGCTCAATGTATTACAACTTACTGACAATGAAGAGAGACCATCAATTGGCTATATTTATGATGCAATGCAGAAAGCAAAGGAATATGCCATGGTCGCGTTTAACAATGAGGAATCTGATTACTTACCATATTTAAACATTATTGACCGTATTTGGGTGGAGGAACTCCATAGTCCCCTTCATGCTGCTGGATGGTATCTTAATCCATCCATCTTTTATAAACCCGGTTTCTCAACTAGCAAAGTTATCCAAAAGGGTTTACTTGACTGTATAGAAACCTTAGAGCCAAATTTAACGTCCCAGGTTTTGATTACAAGCCACATAAAATCCTACGAGGATGCGGTGGGAGATTTTGGTCGCCCTGTGGCATTACGTGGTCGAGAGTCATTGGCCCCAGGTTGGCATCCATTTGTTCCATTCTCTGTTCCCTAGACTGTGCAAGGTTTTTAGTAACTGTCAATTTATTCTGCTATCTGCAGCTTCTTGGTGGTCTCTCTATGCTGCTGATTATCCAGATCTCCAGCGATTAGCTGTAAGGGTATTAAGTCAAACCTGTAGTGTAATCCGCTGCGAGAGGAATTGGAGCATGTTTGAACGCATTCATGCGAAGAAAAGGAATCGGCTAGAGCATCAGAGGTTGAATGACCTCATTTTTGTTCACTGCAGCTTGCGCCTTCGTGAGAGGTAATAGCTTCCGTCTTCACTTTTTGTTGCTACTTATTATGCGAGAGTTTATAGCTCATATACTTTCTTGAGATCCTGATTTCGAGAATGGGAATAATTAGCTAATGAGGGGTACTTTATGCATATTGAAGTTTCTTTCCTTGGAGATACCAAAGTAGGATTATATTACATTTCATTATCATCAAAATTACGCGGATAAATATAGCAGGACATTTAGTAAATGTCTATGCAACTTTTCACCATCACTATTCTCCTTTGGTAATTTCATATTTCTTGATAGGTTGATAAATGGTTGGATTTCTTGCACGACACACTGTTTACTTGGCAAGTGTTGGCATGGTGTTTTTTGTGAAGGGGGTTATATGACTTGGAAATGGCAGTACTTGGTGCGACAATCGTGGGTAGCATGTAGTAATTACCTATATTCTGTGTTAAATAAACTTGTAGAGAGGAAGCTTTAGTGTTTTGAACTCTCATCTACATGCTAAACGAATTCAGAGCTTTTCCGTTTTATTGTGGAAAAAAAGAATTTAAAAAGGATTTGAGATGACGTGGGATAACCACTAATCTCATGAGCACTGATGCATGGTTTCTATTTTCCACACTAATTTTTCTGGCACATGGCAAAGTTGATTTCTAAGGAGTAGTTACCCCTTTTCCAAAGCTTAAATACATAATATTCTCATGCGTCATGCGTCACTCAGTTAGTGTGCCACTTGTTGCTTAAGGAAGCACGTAACACCAATAGAGGTGTTACACCAAAAGGTCTATTCCCTTTATATGTAGTATAGATTATCTCCCCAGCTCAAAAGATGTCAGAAGTTATGCCTACAAAAAAGTATGCAAGAATGCAGCAGTTTTTCATCAGGGAACTAACTTTTTTCATTTGCCTATTGTTTTGGTGCCCTCCATTATTGCAGCACTAATCTTTTCATTCAGTTGTGAGGTAGGGGATCTTGGTTTCCATGGTTCCACCTAGGAGCAATTCATCAGGGTATTTTGCTAGCGACCACCTTCCGAACACCATTGTGGAACGCGTGGTTATATACTGCCAGACAACATTGTTTTTTCCTATGTTGCATATTGAGGAGGGATTTGTATCTTATAGTTAAAGTTGGCTGGGGTTGAAAACTTTCCCTATTTACGTACGTTCAGGACCAGTACACCCTTTAGAGCATCCGCCAACTATTTATGAACTGGCCTAACTATATAGTTCCAAAACTGAGGAAGACATATTAAGATTATAAGACAGGGAGAATTCGATACTTGTGTTAATAGAACTGTTCCTAATTAAGCCCATACTTTTACTTTACATCTGCTATGGTGGTGACCGTGGTTAATCATTTTTTATGCATCGCACTTGGATATTAAACTAAACCATGAACAAGATGGTATTTCAAGCCACTTCTGATAGATGAGATGTCTACCCAAATTTTCTTGAAGTAACACTAGCCCTTAAAATGACATTGAAAGGAACCTGCATTATCGTTTCATCCTCCATATTATGACCTTAACTGCTATTGTCAGTGGGTTGTAGTGGCTATTAGATTTTGGCGAACATTAAATTACCATAATAGGGTTTGCTTCTTATGCTAGCAGGCGAGAAGCAAGTAAAGGCCATCGCGTGAGATTGGTATATGACCCCACATGCGTGGAAGCTTTGGACGCCGATGTGTGTGATTGGGTAAGGGACCCTGGAAGTCTTCAAGGCGAGGATGTCAGCTGGATGGACGTAGCAGTTCTTGAGGAGGTGACTGCAGAAAGTGATCGAGCACAAAACATTGAAAATACTGACGATAGATGTAGTGACGATGCTAGTAAAATTGAGGGTAATAACTAATAACAGTATGTAGTGCATTTTAAACTTCTCATTAACCTTGCTATTTATATTTTGATATCTTTTTCTTCCTCGTTCTGATTATTAGTTTTCATATCACGGATCTTGAAAAGGCATCTGAACTGCTCAAATGTTTCGGTTAGTCTTAGTTTTGTCTGTACAGTTCCATTAAAGCTGTCTTGAACATGATAATACTTTCTGGTTTGTAAGAACGTTAATCTTCTATCTTATTGTTGCTTACAGTTGCATAGCCTGCAGTAGAGTTTAGGTTAGATTTTTCTTTATCCTTCATGTTCCCCGAGCCATCATCACTCTCCCCTTCCCCAACCATCACCTACCCAACCATTTCTGCACCCTCAACCACCACCACCACCAGACTATCGACCACTGTTTCTTGTGATTCTTCTATCCAGCCATCACCGCCTGTAGCCGGCAACCATCCCTGTGCAAATGTCCCACACACTCAAAGCAATACTTCGTTTAGAGCACAGCCAATCACCACTCTTAGCTCCACGTTCCTTACCACAACAGATGGCAAATCCTTATGCTTCTCTTCAGCACCAAACTTCATCTCCTTCGATTGATGAATTGATAGGGATGAAACCACAGAGTTTGACGGGCGGAAATTGGTAATAAGTAATTGTTTCTACAACACTCTGGACAAAACCCAATTATCTCATACCTTCGTCTATCACCATCAACAAGTGTATCATTTTTTTATCTTTACTGTCTTGATTTGGAGGCCTTCATTTATGCCTCAAGGGTCGGGCGATGGTTATGGTAGTCATGTCGGGTTCGCCATCCATTTGTTTAGTTTCAATTTCGCTCCTATTTTGGATGGTGGTGGCTGGTTGGTGTTGCTGGTAGATAGCGCAGATGGTGGTAAAGAACCATGCACTAAAAACTCGAGGTACTAATTCAGTGAAAGGCTAGTAGTATAGGGAGCTTTAGGGAGCGTTTGAGAGGGGGAAGACGGGTGTAAATGTCAACACAAAATTCGACAAAAGTGATCAAAAGAAGAAGCTGAGTAACAGTGCAAAAGCAAAGGAACATGAGCATTAAAAGATAAAATCTGAGGACCGACTTTGTAAAACGTTCATAATAGCGGAAGGATCATGAGAGCATACCTCTATGTTGTAATTACGTATTAATTTCCTTATCAAACCTTCCGTTCTCCCAAGTATGCTATGGTTGAATAGGTACGAATAAATTTTCTTTTGTCTATAGTCGATGCCCAAAAAAACCGAAAACAAAAGTGGAGAAACAGTTTGTCCAAAGTTCAGGCATCTGACATACTCCAAGAAATGAAAGTGCGCAAACTGTAAACAGATACCACCAAACAACCAACGGTAAATTCGTTCCACTTTTATAATTGTTTTCCAGAAATTTGACCTACTTCAGCAGCTACTGATACTGCAGAGACATCATTCTTCCATCTAAAGCTGTCACCTCTTCTAACAGAGTTCCCTGCCTATGACATGAATGCTCTCAAAATGGTTCTACGTGAAAGAGCCGGAGCTATGGTGAGGCTAATTCTGGGGTCGGAGTGAGGAGAGGACAACATCTTGGAGAGAGCTGTCTCTCTGCATTGCAGCTTTGAACTCATCAAAGGTGACCTCTCCGTCACTGTCGGCGTCCATTCGGTCGAATATCTCGTCCAACTTTCCGGGCTCGGTTATATCCGGAGGAAGACAGTCATCTGGCAAGGCCTGCACAATAATTTGTTGTTCCAGTGATGCGAACACTTGCACAATCTAAGCAGCATTTTTGTGGAACTAAATGTATGAAAACAAGGGAAAGAGAAGTTACGCTAAGCATGGATGCTACTTCTTCTTTGCTGATGCAACCAGACCCGTCCTTATCGTACATCTGATTGCCATAACAAATATATATATAAGTAGAGTTTCTCTTCGCGGTTGGATCATAGAAGATCAAAGTACTTATAATTTCAATGCGTGAGTAGATTATGGGCGAGATGGACATGGCGGACAGGTACTAGTACTTTCTTCCCTAAAAAGAGGCCTCTAATCTTTGCCATTTTGTGGAAATCTTTAACTTCCATTTCTGTAATCTCGCATTCTCACATTCTCAATGTATGATTGTCTCCACAAAATGTAGGATAGATATGCTACAGTTTGTTTATCAAGACCTTTGGCATATCATATGCTACAGTTTTTTGGGGTCTCTTTCTAAGTGATGGGAGAAAATTTACAGCACCTGGAAGCAGAGTCGGAGTGCATCGTCTCCTCGAGAGTTCCTGAGGCTGGAGAACCCGCAAAGTATCTCTCTCATGTCAACCGTCCCGTCTCGGTTATCGTCAAACAAATCGAAGATTCGGGATGCTAGAGGGACCAGGGATGACATGTCCATGGCTTTCAGCACCTCCTCAAACTCAGGTAGAGTGGCATTCTCACCATTTGCACATCTGTATTTCACCCAGTTAGTAAAGCTTCATGGGATGTACATGTCATACATGATTTGAAACAAAGCAATGTCCATGCAACTGAGTGTCAAGCTACATCAATCTTCTTCAGCATGTTGAAGAAGTAGTAGTGGCCTTAGGAATGTTGTTTTGTTTAGTACTTACATTCTTCTAAAATGAATTTTGAGACACTCGAGCTCCTCCGGCTTAAGGTCATAGGAACCTACTAAAGTTTTTAGCCTCTTTGTTCTCATGGAGAAAATTGTGCAGCTCGCCATGCTCACAAATGCAGCCGCCCGAAGCTTCCTCCGTGCATTAAAGCTCTGAAGTCGTGAAACGATCTCGGGATCTATTTCACGTTCACTGGCCGAATCTCCAATGACCCAAGGATGCTGAAGAATCTACTCACAAACATATAGAAAAAGAAATAAGGGTGGAATAAGTTTACGTTCCCGATGAGGGCGAGATAATTTTGGCAAGAATCTCTAAGCAATTTCCTCCGTTTCATTGCATTTATCCTTGATTCTTTAAGCAAATATTCCTTTAGGATAGATTTAGCACTGTGTACAGTAATTGTACAGGTTGTCACACGTCAAAGTCAGGGTAAAGCAGCAAGTGAAGTAAACGTTTACATGTAATTTATCTATCGTAGAAATTGACAAAAAAGTCGAAAGAAGAAAGCCAAATGAAATGGGGAGTCTTATTCTTTGTACCTCTTCTGCACTTGGTCTTCTCGGAGGATCTACGGTGAGCAGACTGGAAATCAAGTCCTTAGCTGATGAAGAGATGTTCTTCCATGTTTTCTCATAAAAGCTGAAGTCTCCCTGCATACGAAGCAGCTTCAATGGAATTACACTAATAGTCATATAGAGATGTATTTTGACAATGCTAACATGACAATGAACATACAGCCATTATCATTTGTTGCTTTTGTCTGGTTGACTTTGCAATAAAAGGTGGGTACCTGAAAGAAATATGATGGCAAAGCATTAATCCAGCTAAATTGCCAACTGACATATGATAATGAACAAGAAGAACTTGGGACCTATGAGTATTAGCATTACGTTCATTGTTGTTGCTTGAATTCGATATCAATACCTAAATGACAAGGCAGGGGGTTATATAGTAATTGCACTAAGAGTTGGTTTGTAGGCGACAACTTTCGTATGTTTTTGTCAAGGTACCTATAATCAAAAGCTGTCAAAAGTTCTGTTTTATTTTTCATTCCTAGAGGCGGTTTATCTATCTCTATCTATCTATAGCAGACGACAAATTTTATGGACCCCTAAAAAATAAAAACAGAGATATGTAAGGTGGAGCCTTGCCATGTCATACGGGGCTATGTCTCCTGGTCGACGACGACGTGGTATAAAACAGAAAGCGATAACCTTATGAATTGAACTAATTTGTAATCAGCCAAGCTAAGGGACTGCATATACGCTAGCACTTGAGCCGGTATAAAAAGGTAAAGTAAGACCGAAACCACGCAAGGCAGAAGGAAACTTGAAGGGGTTCCTATTTAACAACAAAAATATATGGAAGGCTGCCCTCGAAGTCGAAGGGGTACAACCCCCCCCTGCTTGCTTGTTAGATCTGGAGAAGAGACTGCCCCACTAGGGAAGTGCTTGTGCATCGCAAGGGGCTGATGGGGAAGTAACTTATCAGGGAAGAGATAAAAGAGTCCCTCGAGGGCCTAGGTTAGGTCCTCGAGATGCCCCTTACTAGTAAAGGTATCTGTGGAGTGCTTGGCTTGGTGGCTGGGAAGGTTGGTGCGACGTGGGGTTCCTTAGAAGAGTGCAGGACAAATGTCTAATGTAACTGAGCTCAAGCCTCTAAGCCATAACCTAGATTCTCCAAAAGTGGCTTGGTAACAAACTCGACGAACTAGAATGAGCTTGACGGGTAAAATAAATGACATAACCATGGATGGTGTGGTCCTAAAATTTCCATTTTTTAAGCCCCAAACGCTTCTGTATTTGGCAACATACATATTTAGCTCACCCTTCATCACACCACCTCTAGCTGGAGCCACCCGTTACGGCAACCCTTGCCTGCGACGCCATCTAACCTCGTGATCATCAGGCCGGGGTGTGTTGGCTAGCAGTTTAGGTTTAGATCCAATGTCTTTTTTGTCACAAATGTTAAAAGAGCATGCATGCATTAACTGTTTCCTTTTCTAATTAAATGTATAATATAATATAATCTTTCAACCCACATTCCAAATGCATCTTCATGGGGAATTTGTTTGTAAAATAACCGAGAATGATAAATTGTAGGTTAATTACAGTTGACACTCATGATATTTATCCGAAAATACATTCCCATATATTTTTGTTACACTCTGACCCCTATGGTTTGTAGCCGACACAAAACTAACGCCACCTATTGCGTGCACACACCACTGCCCTCACACAGACACCGGCAACCACACACGCCCAGCCGCCCGCCCACGGTGACCACCCCTATTATTCGCCTACATATTGAACCCATATCTCTAAGATTCATTCACAGATGATTCAGTAGCAACCCTATTTTTCTTGCAGCAAGAAGGCATTCGAGAATAAGCTCCTCTAGAGATGAATGTGCAACTGATTCAATAGGAGCTTCTATGATCACACTAAGAGGCTCTATGCGAACAGCGAACAGCGACAACCACCAACCATAACATCATCATCAGTCGTTACAATACCCATCACCACCAAACCCTTTAACACCACCAGTAGCCACATACTCATTGGCGACCACCACCGCCACCAATCTCTCACTGCCCATCAGGCTCACAACACATGCATGCACAAACCCAACCATTGCTTATCACCACCACTGTCAAACACCTCGTATTGCCACCCAACCCAGACCCTTTAAAACTGCCAACTACCCATTGACGACCTCCACCGCCACCAACCACAACACACATGACTCAAAGCAAACATAGATCTACACGGACAATAATTTTGGGCTTAATTTGTGGGAGAGATAATATAAATTGGGTGGGATTTCATGATTTTTTTTTGGTGAACGGGTGTGGTGTGGTTAAGATCGGTAGTGCTAGGTTGGTTTATGGTGGTGGGACAGTGGTGGTTGTGGCGTAGATTGGCTGTGGTGGGTTCGTTTTTGGTGATGGGGGCAGTGGTGACTGATGTGCTTGTTTTTGGTGGTCGTGGTGGCAGGGCAGTGGTGGTTGTAGTGGTGGTTGTGGTGTAGCTTTGTCGAGCCACGATTGGAGGGAGCCGTGTGTGATCTGCCAAGTGTGGTGGTGGTGGTGAACAGGTGTGAGCAGTGGGTGAGTTGGGTAATTTTATTTTTCTATGAGGTGCATTATTGTCTTTCTATTAATTCTGTTAGCTCTGTCAATTGAAAAAGTACATATAAATGTTGTCTTAACAGACAAAGAGAATCGAGTGCGACAAATCTCAGGAGTGTCGAGTATAATTATCCCTTTATTGTAAATACCTATTCTATCTCAGTAATTCGTTGTACATTTGGGAGGCTCAGTATTCTTAGCATGAACTGGTTAAAAATTTCATCAATACGGATTTGTTAACGTTCAAAAATTAGTTCCATTTGGCTCTTGTTTTCTTTCGCACTAAAACTTATTTGATAAAATTGTGGTTGCTAATTAAACATGGTCAAGGCCATTTCGGTTAGCTTGACTTAATAAATCTCCCTAAATGTTTGCCGTAGAACATACTAGTGACAAATTATTTGCGAGTTAAAGAACAAAGTCATGAACCTGCAAACAAAATTTCTAAAACAACATATAGGATTTGCAAAACCCTTCAAGGCTAAACCTGTTCTTTTAGACATCCTAAGCATATTACAATTCGTACCGATTCACGGTTCATTGTCTCTCAGATAGCAGGTGTTGTTGGACAAGCTAGGCCGAGACAACCTCGTTAATTTTTGAATTTGCTCAACTGTATAGATATTCATTGCAATAGCTACAGGTATAAAGGATCAGAGCTCCTCCACCTACGAAGCCAAATCTTTGGCCTCATCCACCTCCCACGGTGGCACTTGGAACCTTTCCTAAAGCTCTTCTCTTTGTTGCTTTGCTTGCTCTGTTGATACAACGCAAGCTTATTATCAATGCAATTCTTTTATTAAAAATTAAATTAAAAAAAAGAATGAGGTGACAAAATTCGCAGAATTTCGAGTCACAATCCATTAATTGTCTCTCATATAACGGGAGCTGGGCACGCCTAGGCGAAGATAGCCGTATTGACTTTTGACATTGAGTATAGATTTACGGGAGATATCCGAATCTTGCCTCCCTCCTGGGGTGGCTCTTAGGATCTTTCCTATACTTTGTTGCTACGATTTGAATGGGCCATAAGGCCCAAACTTGTATCAAAGACTCTTTATTATTAATGCAAATTTTCTATTTAAAACCGAACACATAAACACCATACGTACCCAGAGAGGAGGATGTACAAGATGACCCCCAACGACCACATATCGCTCCTGCAAGATATCCTTCCCTGAGAAAGCGCCTCCGGCGAGACGTAATCGATCGAGCCGAACAGCCCCACAACCGGGTCGGTGAACTCCTCCACCGAGCTCAGTCCAAAGTCCATAATCTTAAGGGGAGAGTCCTTGCTTTGGCTCAAAAACAGGCAGTTCTCAGGCTTCAAGTCCCTGTGAACAATATTGGCCCTGTGCAGCGCCTTCAGCCCGCTCGCAATCTGCCTGACCACAGCCGCGGCCTCCCCTTCCGAGTACTTCTTCTGCGACACAATCCTGTCGAACAGCTCGCCCCCCGAGCAGAGCTCCAGTATGAGATGGACTCCGCTCGTGTCCTCGCAGACGTCGTACAGGTGGATCACGTTCGGGTGAGGCGACACGTCCTCGACGATCCTTCTCATGACCAGTATCTCGTTCGTGAGCAGCGCGTCCGATATGGAGACTTGCTGCTTCCAGGTTGGTAAGTTTCTAATGGACGATTGAGCCATCGAAGGAGGGCTGATTCGTTTAAGTGTCTTGATGGCCACGGGAGTGACGTTTCCTCCTTTGGACTTTCTTAAACCTCTACGGACAACAGAGAATCCTCCTCTGCCTAAGATGTCTGTAACTTGGTACTCGTCAGAAATGGTGGTTCCAGTTTCCTTTCCCATGACAGTACTGTCACAAGGGGAATCAGATTCTAGTTGAAATGATGAGGAAGGGGAAGCAGACAGGCCGGGGGTGGGTGTTGGGGATTCAATGATAAGGGGAGAGAAAGTCTCTGAACTGTGAACTGTAACTGGATTTGTTTAAGGGTTAGGGTATATGTTTATTGGATGTAATGACGTGAATATGGGGATCAAAGGAATAAGCTTTAGGGATAAGAGCTGACAAACAAGAGACAAAGACTAAGTCAGCTGAGCATGCTCTCACTGCCCCTGGCCAGGTATTCTTCCCCCATATTCCAACTATATAATGTTCTCCACCGAACCACCCCGACCTGTGAGGTTGCAGTGGTTATCCTTGATTGGTCCGACCATCTACCATCATTACATATATTAGTAAATATATTCATCTTCCTTCCATTTGATTAATCAAGGAGGGTTAAAGTGAATATATCGTTATATATTCATCTTCCTTTCATCGAATTAGGGATGGTTAAGGTGACAAAAGCAGAAGAATAGAAAGGCTAATGGACATCTCATGCGGAATAATATACTCAACAGTTTTAGGTACTTGAGACCAATTGTCGTAGACCAACAATATTTGCTCTTCTTCTTTTCTTCACGGGGTTATTCATTTTACCTTAAGTTCTTAGAAAATAGACTCTTCTTTACCGTGACTAAAAGCAATAATAATATGAGGGAAGATATTGTAGGCTCTAGTCCCATCTTCCTATATACGTCCAGTTCCCAATCACTTCACACAAGGAAAACTTACATGGACCTTTCACTGTTTGTCACTAGTCTCGGGTGCTAACACTCCTCTGGACAAAATCTAGCCTAGCCAAAGCTTAAAAGATATTAAAGTAAGAAAGTTTGGGTTACAATATGACAATATACAAACTAGACTCTTGCATGAGTAGATTTTCAAATAAAGGACAATTATGAGCTAATAATTAAGTTCTCTAATGGGAAGATCAAATAAAGGACAATTATGAGCTAATAATTAAGTTCGCTGTTTTTAGAAATCAATTGAACTGATTCCTCTTTCAGTTTCGACTGTTTAGATCAATACTTTTTTTTTCAGGAAATCGAAGAAAATGGTCGGATTATTTCGAGGAGAGTCGAGTTGTTTTTGCATTAATTAAGAATATTTTAATTCAATTGTCATTTACTTTAGGTTGAGCAGTTGTGTAGTAATTTGTTTCAGTCCACTGGTGATTTTTCTGGAGATCTTCTAAGTGAAATTAGCTCAAGTTTTGACAATTGAAAATTTAAGCCTAGCTAATATAGAGCTTCCAGGTTCTTTAATTAATTCTAATTCAATATCTATAGTGACTATAACCTATGGTAGACAGCCTCTGAAACATTGTCTAACACTCGTATCAAACTAGCAAGAGTTGATGATTTTAATCATCAAAATCAGGAATGTAAATCATAAGGTCAATTCAGTGTTTCAAAATGTGGACTTTTTTTTCCTAGATAATACTATTTTAAAACTTAATTACCAGTTTATCACTCCATTTTGAAATTTATTTACCCGTGTACCATACTTTTAGAAATCGTGGTTTGAAACCACGTTTTTAGTATATATATATATATATATATATATATATATATATATATATATATATATATATATATATATATATATATATATATGTATGTGTGTGTGTGTGTGTGTTTTTTTTTCATTTTAAATTACGCAGAAAATAAATAAATAAAAATCACGTTTTCTACTTAAAGTCGTGGTTTTAAATCGCGATTTCTACTTTAAAGTTGTAGTTTCAAACCGCCATTTCCAAAAGTATGGTTAAGTTTTAAAATAGTATTATTTAGGAAAAAAACTCACAAAATGTGAGTCATCTTCCCTAAGAATATTCATCTGTGTGTAAGAAGTGCTCATTTCTTGTACAATATTAGCCCTCAGAATAGCTTTATTTACGTGCTTAAATTTTGATGCTTCTTTATTCACAAATCCCTAATAACTGAAGGACATTTTACTGGCAGAGACCTCATATTGTTAGCAAAAATAAAGTTTTCATATTCGAATTATAATTAAATTGTCCCCCTTGTACAAAATTTCTAGCCTTTGCCACAAGACAAGGAGTTATGGGGTGTCTCTTTTCAGATGTTTATCAGTTGTATAGTTCATAGGCATTGCAGATCTATTAGCCTAGATGGTGTTGTCGAATGTTATTGGTGGGTGGCTTGTTTGACCAATTGGGCACCCAGTTATTTGTTATTAAAAAAATTCTGTTACAATTGTTGATTTCTTGGCACTAAAACTAACTTGGTGTTTTTATAAAATTCTTATCTTAATACCCTAAGTCATGTAAGTTGATTCTATGATATATTTAATTTTTTTTACAGTTTTATCCTTAGACCTTCCCAGGTAACTCGTGTTCACCCCACTTTCTTCCCTTTCTAGAGATATGTATAACACGTTGAATAGAAAAAAATTGCCGATCTTGTAAGGGGACAAAAAGAAAAGTAATAACTGCAAAGTTTTGATTTATTTGTTTGTATGTTATTCATATATTTCTTGGCGTCCCACTTTTGATGGGCAAGTTTAGCAAGTTGTCTAATTTTACAGCATGAAAGTAATCGATCTCTCTTAATAAGGAAGAGGCATGTTCATGCGGTGAATCCCTTAAGAGGCATGGAAGCTTGGTAATAGGATATTTAGTCACTTCTAAATGATCAGACATGATAGTATAAAAGGATGGGAAAATGTGAGTTTAGGGAGGATTTAATTCCTGGTCGGATAAGGGAGGAACATGTTTAATTATGTTCCCCGTGTTGAATCCTGAATTTTAACACCTTTTATCTTAACCCAAAAATTAACTAGAACAAATCAACCCCCCCAAAACACATTACTAATAAGAACACAAGAACTTTCCACCATAATTCAATCTCCATCACCATCACCATCACCACCCCAAATGTTTACAAAATCTAAGAACTTAATTTAACCTTAAATTGAACTCAACAACATTGAAGAGTTCAAGAAAACTCAAATCAAACGCAAACATATGTCATTTGTATCAACATAATAGCATATGGACAAATTGGTAGCTTCGATGGTGGAATTGGATCGAATTGATGGGAACGGTGACAGTAGAGGTTTTGGACGATAGTGGCAACGTTGGTTGAGCTGTTTGACTGTGGCAGTGGGGTGGTGGAGCTGGCGGACAATGGCAGTAGTAATGTGGAGGTGTGCAAGCGATGACATTGTTGGACGATGATGGAAATTCTTCAATATAGAAAGAGAAGAAGAAGGGAAAGGAGACTGCAAACAAGAAGACGAGAAAAAAGAGCGGAAAGAAGAAGAGGGGAAGATAAAGTAGAGAGATCGATTTTTTATTCCACTCGAGTAAATAAGTCCTCCCCCCCCCCCCCCCTCCCCGACCCCCAAAATAGGATGGAATTTTCCCATTCGAGTGGGATGAAATCCATGTTGTGGATTATATATCTTGCCCTTATTTAACACCCTAAAAGCTAGATGATTTTTTATATTATCTTGGTCATTTATTCACACGCGCCAAACACAACCTACAAGTGTATTTTAAACATGTAGATGCACATGATTTTGGTTGTAATGTTAGTAAAACTTGTAAATATGCCATGAAACCAGAAAATAATACCTAAGTTGCACTGAGCAGAAGCTTTAAGAAAAATAATTTTTTTTAAACCCTGAATCCTAGATCCTATAATAACTTTTAGTAAGAGAATAAAACACGACAGTTTTCCACCATTAACAACGAAAATATGTTCGGTTTTTTTAAAGATAAAAGCGTATAATGACAATATATGATATACCGACCCCAATACTAAAGCACGATCGAATGCTAATGAACTACATAATTTATAGATTTGTCCATAATATTTACTAAAGTAATTCCTATTGGTAGTCGAGTAGGGTGGGCTTTCTTTGTATCGTAGCTGAATTTAACTAATATTTGTTTCCCCAAAACACTTGTCATGCATCCAATAGATAAAAAAGAAGAAGAAAAAGAATGTTGGATTAATTACCATTCAATCCCTGAGGTTTGATGCACATGTCATTTGATTTGAACATGGCCCTTAACTGATTGGTCAGTTGAGTTGAACCCCACAATATTATTTTATTTCCAATCCAACCTCGAAGTTCACGAAAGTTCAACATTTAAACAAGACGGGGTTACTTAAAAAAATAAATGAAGAACTTATATTCTAAATACAATAAATTCATGACCTGAAAAAAGGAAAAAAGTCATGACCTTACTTCTTAATTACATTATTATTATTATATTATTGTTATTATTATCTGTTGAGCCTAAAGGGGTATTCGTTTCCCTCTTATCCTCTGTTTTCAACGCATAGCCACCATCCAATCACCGCCACCGCCAAGAGCCGTGACCACCATCGCAGCCCCTGCTCACTGCCACAAGCCTTCATGCTCCGCGCAAAGTCCTCACTATCTGGGCGCTGATTAATTACGATGCCAATCATCACCAATCAACATCTCCTCCAGATGCACAAAGATCAGTTGAACTGAAATTGACACCGTTAATAACCTAATATGATCTTCTTGAGCCACCATCATCCATTGTCTCGAACCCCAAATTGTGAGGCCGAGAGTTTGGTAGTGATCTTGTTTAGCCATTCTTGGGTTTCCATACAAGAAAAGTCATCTCACGCAACAATCAAAAAATCTAAAATAAACACCTTTTTGGTAAGAGAAGAACCCAAACAAGAAAATCTATAGAAACAAGGAAATACCTAAGTCCAAAAAAAAAAAAGATTGATAAACCTCAAATCATAAGGTTGACCGACTATTGAGTCCAGTTAAAGTTAGTTAAAAGGCAAAAATGGTAGCACTGAGGTAAGCTCGTTTGTTGCAAGTCAAATCTTTAGTTCAGATTTTTCGGTTGATTTTTAAAGGAACAGATGCAAATATAAAACATAGATGTCATGAGAGTGATTGGGTTTTGTGTTTATCATTTTTTGATTATTGCGATGCTAAATAATAAACAACCTAAGAGGAAGTGAGTTTGGACATGTGACAATAAGGTGGGTGGCGCCGCGGCGTGCCTCTCGTTATCGAAAGCATTTTTAATTATAATTAAGGATATTAGATTTTAGTCCCTAAAATCTTTTTCCCAAGCCTCATTGTTTTTAGAGTATTAAAAATAGTTGCCCAAGTTGTTTACCTTCTTAAAGTCATTTGTTGGCATGGTTCAACTGACAAAAAATTAATTTGGTTGTAGTTTAACTGCCCAAAAAAATTAAGAACAAAGTTTAAGCTAAATGTGCAAACAATTTTTTCAAAACGACAATGGACCGATTTTCATAGTGTCTGCAGTAACTAGATACAAATGACTCATATTATTCGTAGAATGATGGCTAAAAAAAAGAAAAAAATATGTCAGCACAGTTCAAATGTCATTTTTAACGGTCGATATGACAATTCGCGCTTTGCTAATTTATTTTTCTTCTTGCTAAAATTGACTTGGAAGGCTTGGGAGACACTCATGGAGATTAAGTGTTGGTTGAATGCCCCCTGTTTTGGGCAGAGCGGTCAACGCCATGGTAAGTGGAAAGGCAATTAGAGTTGGAGTAATTAAGAGGAATATGAATGAATTAATTAATTAATGACTTTTTCTAATTAAATACCCGCAATTAAATGAAGATCCTTCCCCTGTTACCCAAAATTGGCAATAAAAGGGAGGAATTACAGTGACAGGTGAGGTCCTTCCGCGAAGTTAGGCTATCATTAATATTAATTAATTAATTAATTAATTAATAAAAGCTTCCTCCCACTTGCTTTAACTCCGCACGTTTGGGCCGCCACCCCCACGCAGCTGTCTCAGCTCCGGAAAGCCTCGCGTGTTAGTACTCACACCAAACCATCATAAGAGTGTCACCACGTGGCACAGCCAAAGCCGCTAACATATCGTCTTCATGATACTTATGCCAGTAAAAATACCTAATGTTTGGTTATCTTTTTAGTTTGTACCTTTACAAAAGAAAGGGTACCATATTTTATGCCCTAATATGGTATTCTAGCATTTTATTTTGTCAGTTTAAATAACAGGTACGGGGTTAAAAATAACGTTTTTCGAACTTGCTTTGCATATTATTTTTGGGGATTTTAAAAATGTAATAAGATCGCATTATATATCACATTGAACAATGGGTGAAATTAAATTCCTACAGTATTTTTTTGGACTAAACCGACACCATTTTGTTACTAAAGAATCATGAAAATGACACTGATACCTCTAGAAGAAACAGAATCGTGCGGGTTTAGCCACAAATATGTGGTCCACCCTTACAAGATACGAAAACTCATACTTATTGCTTGAATACTATTGTTTACACGTTATACGTCAATATTAATGCTATTCGCAAACCATCAAAGAACAGTACAACTCGAATTCGATATTTTAGACATAAAAATTATAGAAGTTAATCAAACAAACGAGGTAACAATAAAAATAGACAAAATGGTAACATAACTCGTACTTATTGTTTGAATAGTATCTTTCACGCGTTATAAGTGAATATTAACGTTATTAGCAAACCGTCAACGAACAAGACTAATCGAGTTCAGTACTTCAAAAATAAAATTATGCGCGTTAATCAAACAAAATAAGGTAGCAAGAAAATGATAAGGAAACGGAGCGCGGGGAAGCGATTTCCTTGCCACACGGGCTAACAGCGGTGAAAAGAGTAAGGTAACCCCCGGGTTAAAACCCCGCTAAGAGCTTCTCCATTTTCTCCCCTCCGTGTGCAGTGAGTGCAGTGTCACCCACCTGCGAGAAGAAAACAAAAGTGGTGGATAGGGACGACCCATTATTACATCTTTTTCACCTCCCCCCAGATATCCTCTCCGCTTCTCCATTCTCCTCCACCCTTGTCCATCTTTCTCTGTCTCTCCCGAGTCAGAGCACAGAGCTGCTACACAGCTTGCCCTCCTTTTTAATGGCTGATTCCGTGCCATACATATAGCGTCTGTAAGTTACTTTACCAGTTTATATTTCGTTTTTTTCCCTTTTTTTGTTTTTTGTTTTTCCTGTCTAGATGTATTCATCTCCATCTGTCCCAAATTTGTTGTTGACTTCTTTTTCTCTTTCTCCTTAGTTGCTATGGATCTGTGTGCAGATAAATTTATTACCCTTTAGTTATTTAGATTTGCTCTTTATTGCTTGGTTTCGTTATTAAGTTTTGGGTGAATTTGCTGCTGTCGTTACGTTGTTCGAGAGGGAGAGATGTCTCTTGGGTTTTGTTTTCCTTTTGACTTTGAGGTCTGTGGGTGTATATATTTCTGTGCTTGAAATGGGAATTGTGGGAATATGTAATAATCATCGTAGGTGAGTAGAATGGATCTGATTGCCAGTCGATCTGAAAGTGGGTACTCATAGTTTCTTCTAATTTCTCCATCTGTGTATTAGTTTTGTACCATCTTTGTTGCTGTGTTGTGCTTTAAATCCATGATGCAAATTTATGTTCTTTTCTATTTGATTTTAGACCTCATCCTTGAAGTTTTTGACGTGGAAGCCAGAAATGACCTCTATTGATTTTTCTTTTTCTAAAGCTGCCTAATTTCGTTGATATTTGATTCTGTAACGAAGCAACAAGGTTACGCCACTAGCCACTTTAGCAACAATTAATGGTTGCCGAATAGAGTTAGTGGCATTTTCAACCACGACAAATTTTAGCAGCACCTTTTCAACGTCAGGGATTAAACGCCACTAGCCACTTTAGCAACCATTGTTCGTCGCTATATGGGAGTTGCAGCCAAAAAGTTTCCTCTTTCTTTTAGCTTTAAGATCAAAACTATATTTGTTCAAGTTCAACTTTTAGAAATAAGGGTGCATTGAACCTGCTGCAAGTCGGTCTTCTTTTCATTTATTTTTTAGGTGGTGCTGAATTTGGTCAGTCATCTAGGATTTCTGTCCAGATTGCATCATCTAATTTCCAAGCTTTAATAAAGTGGTAACCCCTAATATTGGAGATCTGTTATAAATTTCAGAAGAGTACCAAGTTGAAGTTGTTCATATCAACTGATACAATATTTTTGAAGAGGGCTGGTTTTCTTGTGCTGCAATATGGGTATTTTTGATGAATTGGGTTTCTGTGGTAATCTTGATTTCTTCTCGGCTCCTCCGGGGGAGGGAGAATCGGTACCGGAGGCTGAACCTGAACCAGCAGTTGAGGAGGATTACAGTGACGAGGAGATGGATGTTGATGAGCTAGAGAGGAGAATGTGGAGAGACAGAATGCTCTTGAGGCGCCTTAAAGAACAGAATAAAGGCAAGGAAGGACTTGACACAGTGAAGCAGCGCCAGTCACAAGAGCAAGCACGAAGAAAGAAAATGTCTCGGGCACAAGATGGTATCCTGAAATACATGCTGAAAATGATGGAAGTATGTAAAGCTCAAGGTTTTGTGTATGGAATAATCCCTGAGAAAGGCAAACCAGTAAGCGGCGCCTCTGACAATCTCCGGGCGTGGTGGAAGGAAAAAGTCCGATTTGATAGGAATGGCCCTGCTGCAATTGCCAAGTACCAGGCAGACCATTCAGTCCCTGGGAAATTTGAGGATTGCACTGCAGTGGCTTCTACTCCTCATACCTTGCAAGAGCTCCAGGACACTACTCTTGGATCACTTTTGTCTGCTCTGATGCAGCACTGTGACCCACCACAGAGGCGGTTTCCGTTAGAGAAGGGAATAGCCCCTCCATGGTGGCCTACTGGAAATGAGGAATGGTGGCTTCAGTTAGGCCTGCCCAACGATCAAGGACCGCCTCCATATAAGAAACCACATGATTTGAAGAAGGTGTGGAAGGTGAGTGTTTTAACAGCGGTGATCAAACACATATCTCCCGACATTGCCAAAATCCGCAAGCTTGTTCGCCAGTCTAAATGCTTGCAGGATAAAATGACGGCCAAGGAGAGTGCCACTTGGCTTGCTATCATAAACCAAGAGGAGGCTCTTTCTCGAAAACTGTACCCTGATCGCTGCCAACCTACTTCCATGACTGGCGGCGGCAGTGGGTCCTATCTCATAAGCGATACCAGTGACTATGATGTGGAAGGAGTTGACGATGACCAACAAATTGAAGTGGAGGATTGCAAGCCCAGTGATGCCAATCATTTCAACTTGGGGATTGGAGGACCTAAAGATAGGTTTGTGGTGCCGCCATTGGCTCCTGTTAAAGGAGAAGTTGTCGAGAATAATTCTGATTTCATCCAGAAGAGGAAGCAGCCATCCGATGAGCAGCACTTGATGATGGATCAAAAGATATATACATGTGAATATCCTCAGTGCCCATATAATGATTATCGTGTGGGGTTCTGTGACAGGACATCGAGAAACAATCATGAGATGAATTGCCCATACCGGAATAATTCCTCTCAAGGGCTTGGCATGTCAAACTATCACAACAACAATGGGAAGCCAACAATGTTTGCACCCTTCTCTCAACCCCAGCCTGCTGCTCCACCAGCGAACCAGGCCCCCCCTTCTTTTAATGTTTCTGGACTTGGACTTCCCGAAGATGGGCAAAGGATGATTTCTGATCTTATGTCATTCTATGATAGCAATCTTCAGCAGGCGAAGAGTGTGAACACTGGAAATCTTATAGGAGCCCAAAATATGCCGCAACAAAAGCTTCAACTTCCAATGGGCGATAGCTTATATGGAGAGGGCTCTATAATGGGGGGCAATATGACTGAGGAAATTAACGTGCCATCAAACAATTCTGTTTTCACATCAACTGACTTCCAGTTTGAACAGTGTAAGCCATATGATTCCTCATTTGATGTTAATCCAAGTGAAATCACCGTGGACTTCAGATTTGGTTCGCCATTCAATTTGGGGTCAGGTCATTACTCCATGGAACCGTTGCCAAAGCAGGATGTGTGGTATATTTGAAGGAACTGACAAGTTGCTTAAGGTGGACTGAGAAACTATGGAGATGGCTGTAGATTCGAGGAGATAACTTAGTTGCATCTGTACTCTCTGAATAGGTGAGCCAATCATATATGCTTTATTTAGTTGGTGATTGTGCTGTTATTGTAGATGTTTCAATAACTATTTGAACCTGGTTTGCTTGTATAATTGTGTTCTTATTATAGGGTTGTCTAGGTCTCTTTGACTGCATTATTGATGTGGGGTGTATAATAAACAAGGACCGACCCAACCCCGTATTTTGTACTGTGTTTGAATTGGTTAGAGGATCCTTATGTTGCAAAAGATTGATATTCTTGTCTTGTGGCTCTGTCGTTTATATGCATAATATTGGGGTTTCATTTTCCTAATTTACCAGCTTATTGGAATCAAATTAGCACTTTTTCAGTGGCTGCAAGCGTTGATCAGAAACAGTTGCAACATTGCTTTGCCATTACTGAACACCCCCAACAGAATATTTTCGATTATTGAGCTCCCTTAATCACCCCCTTTTCCGTCGTGATAAGCGGCAGATTGCTTTCCTAAGCAGGTTGCTTTTAGTTTGTTGTGTATGAAAGGTTGTCCAAGACAGCTTGAGGGGATTTGCTTCAAATGCAGGAATAGGTGCCCAAATACATGCACATCTCTTGTAGAAATCCTTTGCTAAGATTTAGGTAATATTCCTAATGGAAACTAGACCAGATGCCATTGAGCAAGGCAGAAGAACAATTTTCACTGGAAACGTGAGTTGTTATGATGTCCTATCATGGAAGTTAGAAGAAGCAAGATTAGTCAAAAGATGTAAGAACCTAACCTTATCTGCAGTCAAACAAGAGTCCAGTCAAAATTAGGCAACTCTGGCTCTGTCACTTTTTCAATTGGTGCCAAGCTCTTTAGTCCACCTCTCATACTCTCAAAGGTCATCATAAACTTTATACGTACAACGTTGATTACACCCCACCTATGAGAATGGGCGGGTGCACACACGTGTGTGTATATATATATATATATATATATATATGTGTGTGTGTATGTGTGTGTGCGCGCGCGCGCGCACGAATATATAAGAGTTTGATTCATATCTATTGCTAGAAAAAGTTTTATTTTTTTTCCTTCTGATTCGGCCGTTCCGATGATGGTCGAGATCTTTTTATTTGTTCTTGTCTTGCCTAACCGCCCAAAAAAAGGGATTGTATTGTCGATTATGCAATTGCCCTTCATTTGCTTTTTTGCTTATTCTTTGTTGTATATTTTCTTTCTTTTTCTTTCACCTTAACAGAAAGACAACCACCATATAAACTACAGCCACTCGAAGGAACCACCACCACTACAACCATTCACATATCAACAGACAACCACTATCAACCAACAAACCACCACTTAGATGAACCACCAGCTCATCCAAACACCCCTCTCACCCCATTGCCATCGTCACTCCCAGAGTACCCAACCACCAACTCCACCACCACCTTTACCATTGCCAAGACGACGGTCAAAATCACCGCAACACTACTGTAACCATCTAACAAGCTGCCACCTTAGCAACCCACTAACACCACTGCACCCAATAACCCCACCACGCATCACAGATTCTCATAAATTTAAAGCATTACTCAAAGTGTCATCACCACAACAACACACTTGCCACCATTGTCACCATCACCAACATCACGTTGGCGTTGAAACCCTAATCACCGACGCCTTCGGTAGTGACGGCTGCATCCATGCCCTCCACAACCAACCGCCGTAAACAATGCATGTGCGAATTGGTTGCACTTTCCAGATTTGTGTGCTTGGTGGCAAATTTGAGATGATGCATTTTCAGACTCAGCTACGTCGTTTGGAGCACCTGCGTAGTACCTTGTGGGTGTGCACGGGTTAATTTTTGATGAGCTTTTTGCTTAAAATCCCCGTCTTACTGAGCTCACCCTATTCTTTTCTCTGTACTCCTTTCAACAGGTAAATAGGTAACTGTTATATTCGGGATAAATGTTTAGTTCTAGTGACTTTTGTATTACATGTTCAACTTAGCCGCTTATCATGGAATGGTTCTGTAAAGAGAATGAATTCTCTTCTAGAATTGATACAGCGAAACTTTTGTTATTAATGTTTTTTTTTAAGTTGACAGACTTTTAAAATTTGGGCTTGACATCAATTGCTTATCAATAGACTTGCTGGCCTCAACTAGGGTAAGATGGTATTAAAATATGATTTCCTTATTATCCATCGAAAGAAGGTCAAGGAAACTATAAGACAGTGTTTGACATAGTTTTTGTTGTCCTTTTTTTTTTTTTTTTCTAGTTTTTTAAATTGCAAAAAAAATATTGATGTTTGCTAGACAGTTTTTTGTTTCTCTCTCTCTCTCTCTCTCTCAGTTTTTTAAATTAGTTGGCAATTTTGGCCTGTTTTTGAAATTTTCATTTTTGAGTTTTGGGTTTTGAATTTTCAGTTTTTGTTTTTGTTTTGAAATCTAACCTTCGAACTTCATTATAAGTAAAAATTGAGTTACATTTAAGAAAAAAATCCGCCACACACTAAAACCATCACAAACACGGAACCTGGTACTACGTCGCCACCATTGCCTTCCCCCCGTCGCCCAACCCCACCCACCCCACCTCAAGACACCACCACCACTTGTTATCACCTCCATCCCCACCATGGCCACCACCAATTCCTCCCGTTGCTGTCGCCAACATCAATTTTACCTCCAAACCCGCCCTCATTGCTCACACGCATCCACGTCGCCACCATCGCCCCTACGGTACAAACACACACACGCTAGCAGTTGTTATCACCACGGGCCCCCCACCTCCAACAACCAATCAAAATCAACCCGACCACTGACTATCAGCAGCACCACCAACGACCCATTTTTACATTTATGTACAACTAACCTAATCTAAACCCAACGCTGCCACATAGTCGCCGCCCATAAATCCGTGGGTTGTCCATCCACCACAAGAAAAATAGCTTTTAGCGACAGACAAATTTCGGTCGCTAAAATCACCTTTAGCGATGGATAAGTCCGTCGGTAAATGTCCATCTCTAAAGAGATTTCCCAACAAAATTTTCTGTCGATAAATTTCTTTAGCGACGGACATTTTTGACAAACTTTTACAGACGGTAATTCCGTTACTAATTTGATTTTTTCCCTTTTTTGAATTTTTTTTACAGAATAGTTTTTAAATTATTTTTAGAGACGACTTTTTATCGACGGATTTATTCAGTCTGTAAAAGTCTATTTATTTGAAATTTTCAATAACTTTTGGTGACCGATTTTTAACGACGGCATAAATTCGTCGCTAAAAGTTTAATTGGACAAAAACACTAGTTGTATTATTTCCTCCCTGCCGATGCAATCTTCTTTCTCGCTCTTTTCTCCCCCACCCACGATCCCCTAACCCCCGGTGCCGCAGCCCTCCCCCAACCCCACTGCCGCACCCCCATGCCACCCTCGCCGCCATAGCCCCATTGGCGCCACAATTAGTTACGCCCCAGCCGGGGCAACAACCATGTACCCTCGCTGCTACAGCCCTACGCGCCTCTGCCCCGCTGATGTCCACTGCCGCCGGCGATTGCATCTCCACCCCTCATCCCCACCATAACCCCGCTGTTATATGGTTCTCCTAACTTCTATTTGAGACAGAGAGGTTAGTTTGTAAGTTGAATCTGTTGGTTTCTTTTGTTTTAATTATCACCTTCAATTTGTGTTTTGCATTTCATTGTATTTAACCTTTGTGTTCTTATTCTTGGTTACTGTAACAAGAATTGTGTAGTCTTTATGGTTTCTTTCTCCATTTAATCGGTTTGGACTTTAGCCCTCACGATATATATTTGGCTTCTTCGGAGCGATTTTACAATCATTTGCTACATTCTCAAACTTAGATTGGTTTATTATCGTTGTTTAGCTCCATTACTTAGTTGATTAATTTTGAGAGTTCTGTGGAGAAATAACCAGAAAGTTCAGTATTATGTTTCACACCAACTGGCAACCTCAAGTATCAAATCATGCTGAAATTTTGCTACGTGGTTCTAGAATAACGTTTATGAGTTATAAAACTAATGTGACCGCCTTGATCTTGCAAGTATTTCTGAGTTACTTTTTTTGACATTTCGTGTTTATTTACTTCATGACTAGGGCTCATTTCTAGATTTCTACTATTGGTTACTTTCTTGGATGCACTACTTTTATTGTCGTTTGATTGAGTATATTCTTGAAAATGTAGACCATGCATAGTGGAATCTCAGAAGTAATTATGTCTCCACAATTCTAAGAATGTCGCTTCAATTCAAAGTTTTCAATGTTTTTAAGTTATGCTGTTGATTGTATTAATCCCGATTCACCCTAATTAAACCTAGTTAACCCTGATTAACCCTAATTAATCTCGATTAACTGTAATTAACTCCGATTCACCCTAATTAACTATTATTAAACCTAAATAATCCTGATTAACCCTAAGTAAACATAATTAACCCCGATCAACCCTAACTAAACCTTAATTAAACCCTATTAATATATTCCTAATTAACCCTAATTATCCTAAATACAATCTAACCCTAACTGTATACTTAAACCCTGGACTCAATAACTGTCACGACCCAAACTCATAGGTGAACCCATGAGTTGGCACGTGACCGGCCGCAGGTCCATTCAAACACCTAATAGGGCTCTGCCAGGCCTTGCTAAAATTCTATGACTCAAATTTTATTTCCAACTTACAACCTTCAACAATCCAAATAAAAACCCTCATTACATGTCTTTAAAAATTATGGAGGAAAACTCGAGAAGACCTAAGTTCCTTACATCAGTTCAAGCATAATGTCAATTAACTTAAGACTGAAATTCTCAAATGGTAAACACTCATTAGTCTAATAATTCCCTTTGGACACTTCTCCCCCATGTTGCTCATACGGCTCCGCTTCCCTTAAGTCATCACCTGAAAAATAAGGAATGAGCGAAAACTCAGCAAATACACCAATCATGTTCCTAAAATAAGTTTGAAGTTCTAAAACATGCCATGTATTCTCTTTTAACACATCAAAATTTTAATTATTGTCATTCTTAAAACATTTTCCAAATACATATACACATATACATGAAGATTCGAAAAGGGTTTTCAAGTCAGAGTACAATCATCGATAATTCCACTCACATCAAACACATATATTTCTCTTCTTAAGTATGCTGCGGTCAGCGTACGAGCCCCCCTTGACTAGGGCCCGAAATCCCTCCTACAACCGGGATAAAGTTTTTGTGGACCCAAGGGCGAACCACCAGCAAGAGTACTGTGCATCAATGTACAAGCCCTGTTGACCAGGGCCCGAAATCCAACATTCCCCCGTTAGATATGGGCACAACAACCAAGTCGAGTTTCATTACTCATTCAACATGTACTTAGTAAATTCTATGACTCACACAGCATTCCATGGCATTCTTTCAAATTACGTTTCTCATCAAATACTTTAGAAATAAAACATACGCAGAATAAAACTTTAAACTTCAAATGATCAAGTCATAGGTACGTATTATAGGTTTTGTAAATAAGTTTACGGAGGAACATGACAGGGGTACTTACCTTACTTGATAACTGCTCCTGATATTTGCTCAAAAGTTGGTCCTAGCTCTTGACTATCAACACCTAAATAGAAATTTACACAGGTGTTATTTATTGTTATTTGAGCATATCTAAGCATTAAGTTTCTCTCAAGTGAGTGAATTTACCAAACCGCCCTAGACTACTGTAAATTCCTATTCACCACTGACCTTAAACGTACCGTTACTTACCCTGATATAGCCCAAACGAATAATTTAAACTGCTAGGTGGGATTATCGGACCATAGTGGCCTTTCGAGAAATTTTCTGCTCGGAACCCTAAGTCTCTCTTTAAATTGAGCGCTAATATGTCAAATGGCGCCGGAATGCCACAACTTTTAGACACTTAAGTCTCTCAGTACTTTTAGGTCACTGTAAAATTCTAGGCTAAAAATAATTTTGTTTACTATGCTCCATAATCCAAAAACCTGCTTTTAAAATAAAATTATTTGAGACACTTCCCATGCCCAGCAAAATCCCAAAAAATTCCACGTCAAAGATTTCACAAGAATAATGAAAATTATTTCTAGTTCTCTTCAGCGACACTTTTTAAGTATATTTCTTAAAACTAGACTTTTCCTCTCTAACACAGTGCCCTCTTCTCAACCCATTAACCACATCACCTTACTTTACAATACATATACCTCATGCAGACCCGTTTCTCTCCCTTACACCCCAATTGCACTCACATGAGATGCAAAATATTCACCACATGCACACACATTCAAACATGTAATTCACTCACACAACTTCTTTACACTTCTCAGTTCACACCCCTCCCCCCACGGCAGTCCCATGACTGCCCAAACTATTTCTTTCTCTTAAAAAAAAAATCATGGTGGTTACGACTTGAACTCATGGACATCCCCATTGCTTTCTTGGCTCTCACATGCCCTTTTATATACACACTAATACATATACAACCCACCAACACTTCACCCATACTCCCCGTCTTCCTTTCATGGCAGCCACCATGGCTGCCCCATCCATCTCCTTTCTTCTTTCATAAACACAAGAACCCACAGTTACATATACATGCTGAAACACACACAACACTTGCCAAAACACACACGGCTATGTGCACCCACATCACACTCATGCGTACACCCACACAATTCCTACTAACCATTTTCTTTCCCACTTTCAGAGACCCATTTTATACACTAATGGCACATACACACTTTTGCGCACACACACACACACACACACACACACACACACACACACACATAAGGGTTTTCTTCTTGCCCAAGCCCCACGGCATTCGCCAGCAACGGCCTTGTCGCTCTGCTGCTCCCTCTTCTTCTTCATCACACATGGCCGCATCAACACAATCATTCAATCGTTCCCATTTCTGCCACGATAGCCATGTGACCCCTTCTTCTGCTTTCACATTTCTCTCCATAATCTATGTACAAGTCTCTCAACTCTCGCCCAACGTCCATCACAGCCGTGAGCCCTCCTTTCTTGCTGCCAAAAAACACACGCACACATGCACCATAGCCCCGCACTCACGTACACACATATGCATATACGACACACATAACCCATATGATACCCATTTCACCTAGAGATGTCAAATGGGCTGGGCTTAAGCCGGCCCAACCCAAGCCCAACGGGCTGGGCCTGAAATCTGGGATATATGGGTCCAGTCCAAGCCCTGGCCCTAGGCCCAATATTTAGGGCCGGGCCTAATTTTTGTTGTTGTTGTTGTTGTTCCCAACTACTTGTTATTTACCTGTGTCGATTTCCAACAAGAATACATCAAATTTGCCTATTATATGGTAATGTAGTTCATGAAGCATATGCATAAAAGTTGCCTACCGCTTCTTTATTTCTATTTCTTACCCTGTCTAATGTATGCTTGAATCTTCAGGTGGATCACTTGTGTCTGGATTTTTAAATTCTTTTCCTTTGTATTTTGTGGTAAGACAACTGAGTCGTAGTAGAACTTCTACTACGAGCAGGCTGTCTTGGCTCATGAGCTAGGTCACCTTAAATGTGATCATGGAGTATGGCTGACATTTGCAAAAAGTGCAATATTAGACGACGGATTTGAAAAATTCGTCGCCAAACTCTTAGTAACGTGCTTTTATATGAGGGACTTTTAGCGATGGTATATCCGTCGTTAAAACTTTTAGTGATAGATTTTGGGCTTTTAGCGAAGGATTTTCCCGTCGCTAAAAGCCTTTTTTCTTGTAGTGTAAATGATGGAACATTTATTATTTTGACTGGAGAAGGAAATTTATTGAGTCTACATTTTGATGGTTCTTGTGCAATAGATTATATAGGTTTTGAGATAGGCCCATATTAGAGAAACAATTTCGTCAAAATCTTTTGAGTATTTGAGTATACTATAGACTGTTTAAGCACAGCTTTAGGCACATACATAGGTTATTTGCTTTGTTGCTTGGGGTCACTTAATTGACATATATCATATGCTGTGTAGGTAGGTGTTAGTATAATGAGTAAACTTTGGTTGGCACGACTAATCATGATTAATTTCACAGGTTCCTATCAAGCTAATTATACTTAAAAACAAAGCTTTTGAAGAGTTCTACAAATTGAAACTCCTAGTCTTAAGAACTTTCTGATGGATAGCCCATTTAATTGTCAGCTCCAATATTGTGGAGTAGTTTGTAGCATTCTCAGCCACAGCTTGTATCTGTTCGAAATGGCTATCTCGGAAATGAATTTAATTTTTGTGTGTTTGGGCCATAATTGGGCCAGAACCGAGTCTAAAAATGGGCCAGAATTGGGCTTTTTCTGGCCGGGCCTTCCTCTTGAAAACTTCGGCCTGGTCCAAGCCCAGGCCTAAAGCCCTATTTTTGCGGGCCGCTATTGTTCACAAGAGGACTGGGCCAGCCCGGGCTTTTTTCGGGCCCGTCCCATTTGACATCTCTAATTTCACGGCAAGGTCTCTTCCCTTTCCCTAAAACCTACAGATAGCCGTAGACTCATACAACATTCCAAAGTTAATTGATTAAAGGAGAGGAGGTAGAAATCTTCTCGGAAGGTTTCGTCGGAAATTCTTTGCCAAGCTTTCTTCCTCTCTCTCCCGTACCCTGTTCAGCCATCTTCCAGATGGTTGTGAATTTTTAGGGTCGTCTGACCCCATAAGATCTTATATATATGCTAAAAAAAACCTAGTTTGAACAATTTTAATAATAGTTATCAAATTTTTTATTAGTTAATTTAAATTTTTCCCAGCTTTTTATTATTGTCAAGAAAAGACCCAAAACTACTTACGACATTTTACGTATTAGAAAAGTTTATCAACAGTTGTTGCGTCACACGCTTCACCCATTGTCGTTATAAGTCACTAGCTAAATACCAATGCCAAACAAGAGTTCGTCACTAAAATTTCGTTTTGGTCTGAATAGTAATAGATAAATAAAAAAAATCTTGGGCATTACAATAACAGATTGGATAATATCAACTCTGCGAATGAACTCAACGAATTCTAAAGTGACTCAATCCTAATTAGCTCTTATTTAAACCCTAATTAACAATAATTAAGTCTAATTAAGCTCAATTAACTCTAGTTAACCCTATTTAGCTCGAATTAGTCATTATTAGCCCTAAACGGACCTAATTCGCCCTAATTAACACATAACTAACCCTAATTAACAAATAATTTAATATCTAATTAGTCCTAATTACTGCTAATTAACCTAATTAAATCTTGATTGTCCTGATAAATTGTAAACAAACCCTAATTAAACCCAATTAGGGTAATTAACTGTAATATGCTATAATTAGGCTCAATTAGCCCTGAGTCGCCCGAATTAAACTCTGAATAACACTAATTGAGTCTAATTAAACGCAGTTAACTGTAATCAATTCTAAATAACTCAAATTACCCTAATTGCCCCTAATTAACACATTATCTCGGCATGTTCACCTTAATTAGCTTTCATCTATTTAGTTTCGGTACAAAATCATTTGATTATAGTAAACTTGAGCTTAGAAAATTATAATTCATAAATCCTTTAATATCTAACGATACACCAAATCAGGATTTTTAAGTACACCCGGTGCTTTTGGTAGGTAAGTAATGGACTTAAAAAATTTTCTTAACTCGTCATGTTGAACAATCTTGTCTAAGATCTTATGTTCTGCGACTTCAAATAACACTTTTGCTCGCAACTCTCCATGTCTGCAGAAGAGAAGATTTTCTGAGACAAAATGACTTTCTCAACATGTCGCAGACATTTCCTGTCGTTCATTGTTCCTGAGGTAATTAGATTGTAATATACACAGTTTTCTTCTGACCAATCCTGTATGCCTGACATATGGCTTGCCTTTCATGAGTTCCAACCAATATCAAGCAAAACAACTTTCGACACCCCAACCAAATTTAATTTGCATTTCCGAAAATGACGAAAACAATTAGCTAAGAAATTTAACCACCCAAAAAAAAAAAAAATCCTTATAAACATGACATTGGTATTTTCGCTTATCCATATTCCATGTTAAGCCCAAAAAAGAAGGGGAAAAACATGAAAAGCCCAACAAGAACTCTGGCTTGGATCTCCATGGGACAAAAGCTATAATTACACGGTAGACGCATTGCAGGTGCATGGTAGACTTTGAGAAGTGGCAACAATCCCTCCAAGAAGGCTAAACAAATGAAAGATGAAGCTGGTGGCTGAAATCCCCATTAACAAGTTGCAGTAAATGAGGGAACTGAGCTGTAATCGGACATGGGAAGCAGTTTGGTGCAGATAATACAAGTCTTCACTCTCCTAAGGGCAGTTTGATTGGCATAGTGACTTGCACGTATCCCACGTTATATAAAATGACCAAGACAGGCATATTTGTCTGCTCTATATAAAGAGGCTACATTTCACTCCGTACCTTCAAACATTCACTACAAACTTCTCAACTGGGAAGAGAGAGTCACAAAGGAAATCAACACAGATTGAACATCCCATGGCTTCTCTCAAAGCCTATGGGAAGGTCAACGAAGCCGATCAAGAGAAGCTCGATGCTCGTCGAAAGTCGAGAAAGAGAATCGCCATCATCAGCCTGTCTTCCATCATCCTTGTGGTGGTTGTAGTATCGGCAGTGGTGGGAACTTCTCTTAATAAGGACGATAAAAACTCCGGTGGTGGCGGTTCTCAGTCTCCCTCAGCTTCGATCAAGGCGGTTTGCGATGGCACTTTGTTCCCCGAGTCGTGTCAGAGTAGCCTTGGTCCTCTTGTTACTTCCAAGCTGATTCAACCTCAAGACCTACACAAGTTATCGGTCCAAGTCGCGATGGATGAGTTATCGAGAGTTTCTCACTACTTTTCCGAGAACGGAGGGATAGCAAATGTCATCGCGGACAAAATGGGAGTTGAAGCTCTTCAAAACTGCCGTGAACTTTTGGGGCTCGCGCTGGATCACCTCAATAGCTCTTTGTCCATGAGCGGTGTCACCGTTTTTGAGGCCATTGACGATGTCGTAACATGGCTAAGTTCTGCAGGCACCTATCAGCAGACATGCATAGATGGATTTGATAATGCACTAAGCACTAGTGTGTCCCAGCACCTTAAGAACTCGACGGAGTTTACCAGCAATAGTCTCGCCATCATTGAGCAGTTCTCTAATGTTGCGAAATCTTTGCAAAGGCGACGACTATTGAGTTTGTCTGGGGTTCAGGAAATGCCAAGTTGGATATCAATGAAAGATAGGAGGCTGCTTCAAGTAAAAAACCCCGCAATAAAGGCAGACGCTGTAGTGGCAACCGATGGATCCGGGAAGTACAAGAAGATTGGTGATGCGCTCAAGGCTGTTCCTGATAAGAGCAAGAAGAGATTTGTGATCTACGTGAAGAAGGGGGTTTACTTCGAAAACGTAAGGGTAGAGAAAACCAAATGGAACGTTATGATGGTCGGTGACGGAATGGATGCGACCATCATATCTGGCAGCCTGAATTTTGTGGATGGAACTCCAACATTTTCAAGTGCTACATTTGGTAAGTTTCCCCTTGCTGGTGTGATATTGTTGTTTAACTTTTACATGGGTTGCTGCATACCATCTACTATTTTGAAGCTTACTAATCCAAACTCTTTGCCAATGGGCACCCAAAACACTTGGGAGTTCTTAAAGAAACTGAGAGAAGAAGTTAGCTGAAAAACCTCACAATTTTCAAAATGCATATGATTTCACCCCTTACAAAACTAATTTAGGAAACCAAGTTGTACTAAGATTGGTAGGGCTCCTTGCCTTAGCCGATGAGTTTGAATCAGCCCCTCAAGCTAGCCATGGGTACATTGGGCAGAAACTGTCCACGCTGTCCTGGCTTATGCAACTTGTGGGTGGTGTGCATGCCAAGAACTAGGACGAAGCCAAAGACTCGATTCTGCAAAAAATTAACCATCGTCGTCGTGGGTACGTCCTGGTGCATGAACTGCTGTTGAGGGCTTATTTTGTAGCCAAAAGTGGCCTTCGATGCACCAAAAAACGCATTTAGTTGGCATAACTTTGTATTGAAATCTAGCTGACGCTAAACATCGTGATATGGTATGCAGCTGTTTTTGGTCAGGGCTTCATTGCTCGAGACTTGGGTATCCGCAATACTGCTGGTCCTAGCAAGCATCAGGCTGTTGCCATAATGTCAACGGCCGACCAGTCGGTTTTCTACCGGTGTCGTTTTGATGCTTTCCAGGACACACTCTATGCACATTCCAACCGCCAGTTTTACCGCGAGTGCAACATCTATGGAACTGTTGATTTTATCTTCGGAAACTCTGCCGTCGTCATCCAAAACTGCAACATACTACCCAAGAAACCGATGCTTGGCCAACAGAACACCATCACGGCACAAGGGAAGTTTGACCCCAACCAGAAGACCGGCATTTCGATACAAAATTGCACTATTTGGCCTGCGGGAAACCTGACGTCTGTCCAGACCTTCCTTGGCCGGCCATGGAAGAACTACTCTACCACCGTGTACATGAACACGATGATGGGAAGCTTGATCGATCCGAAAGGATGGTTACCATGGGTAGGCAACACGGCACCAGACACCATATTTTATGCCGAGTTTCAGAACTTTGGTCCAGGTTCTTCAACCAAAAGTAGGGTTAAATGGAAGGGACTGAAATTCATTACAAGCAAAATAGCTAGTAAGTTCACAGTGAGTCCCTTCATTGGTGGGGACAAGTGGATCAAAGCGGCAGGTGTTAGCTACAAGTCGGGTCTGTGAGAGCAATGCTGCTGGTGTCTTCCAAGCATGGACACGGTTGTTCGATTCTAATTGTTTGCAATTTCATATTTTCCCCCCCTTATTTCTTTACTTTTAATAACTTATTTTCATTCTCATTATCTTTAATACGTTCTATATGCGATATTGATTGCTGGTGCAATATGGATTACAATAAGACCGCAAGTTCCTCGAGATCAATACCTTGTTCACCAAGTTTTGTGTAAATCATAAATTTTTGTAGATGGTTTAGCACTCGTATTTTCTCATCATTTTTACAGCAGCACCGTATCATTTTAGGTTCCATGACTAATCCCTCAGTGCTGATAATTAAATGTGAACTTTCTCTATTTAGCACGAAGACAGTCCATGCTTAACAGATTTTGAAAGCATACAAGATACATCGTCAGATATGATTCGGGTCCTTTAAGTTTCGCTAATTCACCCCACAGATCTTCAAGTTGTTTGTAGAAAAACGAGAGACGGTCTAAAGTGACTCTCAGCAATGCCTGCTTACTTCAAGCAAAGGTATCAGAATCTCCCATGGAGAGATCAGAACCTGTAAACTTCATAGACTATGTTTGATGATTATATTTAATTTGAAATAAGAATTGACAAAACGAAACGGATGATAAGGATGAGTCTATAAGCTGGTTGGTGTGTGTCTGGGATATCTCTGAAGAGAGATATCTAGCTACAGATAAACCCAGCCCTCTAGCTGGTGGTAGAGTGGAGCAAACATTTGGCTTACAAAAGAAGGAGAAACTGGAACCGATTGATTGAAAGGCCCTTTGGTCATAATAATATCGGTGATTTGACCCGATGTGAAAATTTATGAAGTGAACCACAAGATTTTTTTGTTGGAACCATATCGAGGACAAAGATAAAGTCGATCTCCACATGTTAAGTATATTAAATGTGTGGTTTCCCAAAGAAAAAAAGAAAAAAAAAATGAAAGATGTGCATTTTCAGTTGTAATTAAGACAGCTGAAACTAACCGGGAAAACGAAATTCGGATCCTTGATAACATTTTCACGTTCCATGTGTCCGAACACACAAGCTTGATTCATGAGTTCAACATGTTTGGCCAAGTCTCGCCTTCTAATAATCTATTGTACTGAGATAACTGCAAATGTTCAAAGAGCATATGTCTTCCGGCCAATATATTCGGCATGGAATCTTACAGATACTGAGACGGCAGCTTATTGTATTCTTGACTTGGTCTTACTTCCTTCTTGTAGTCCGAAGCAACCCATCCCTACATATGTATAGAGTTTTTATGAACCATTTCTCTCATCTTCACAGAGATCTCATACCTTTTCCCTGACTTACTTTGCTTATCATTTGCACATCTTTAAGGGTGTAATCGAAAGAAGAAGACAAAATGGCAAACCAAACACTGTTTTTGAGCTTGCTAGCACTCTCATGTAGCCTTGCCATTGCTTATGAGCCAAGTCCCTTGCAAGATTTCTGCGTGGCAGACCCTACTAGCTCAGGTGGACCTTACTGATCCTTGTTATCTATTATTGCATCATACCAACATCATTTGCTTTTTGTGTCGTTGTTTTCCACTATGAGTTGCCATTGTGAAATTAAATTTGTGTTCTTGCAAACAAATTTTCTGCACTTCAACAGCATTTGTGAATGGCCGTGCTTGTATGGATCCTAAGCTGGTACAGGCTGACCATTTCTCCTTCAGCGGACTTCACTTACCACGCAATACTTCGAACAAGCTTGGCTCTGTGGTTTCCCCCGTCACTGTGGCTCAACTGCGCGGACTGAACACCCTTGGCATCGCGTTGGCACGTATTGACTACGCACCGTGGGGTATCGTGCCTCCGCACGTGCACCCTCGCGCTACTGAGATACTGACAGTCTTAGAAGGTGCTCTTGAAGTTGGCTTTGTCACCTCCAACCCCGAGAACCGGCTTATCACCAAGTTCCTTCAGAAGGGTGATGCTTTTATCTTCCCAGTCGGACTTGTTCACTATCAGAGAAATGTTGGACATGGGACCGCTGTTTCACTACAAGAAAACAGGTTTTTAGTGACGGAAATTTCTGTCACTAAAAAAGCAATTTCCGTCACTAAAAGTTTTAGTGATGGAAAATTCCGTCACACGATTTCATCGCCTATACCCTCGTCACTAAAAAGTTAGTGACGGAATTAACGATTCCATCACTAACTTCGGTGATGGAAAATTTCCGTCACTAAAGGTATTTTATATTTCAAATATATTTTTTTAAATTTCGTATAAAACAATTGGTGACGGAAAATTCCGTCACATAAATACGTCACTAAAAATAATTGGTGACGAAAAATTCCGTCACATGAAATACGTCACTAAAATAAATGGTAACGGAAAAATTCCGTCACTAAAGGTGTTTTATTAATGTTTTATGCTTTTAGCGACAAATCATAATCGTCGCTAAAATTATAAAACAAAAGAAGTATAGTTCCGCCTATTTTTTTTCAAATCCCATTTTTTTCTCAAACCTGTATACAACAAATCCATCAACATCAAGCACACAAAATCCATTACTACATCAATCTCCAAAAAATCCATTAACACAATATCCATTACCAAATCAACCTCCATAATTTTCATCAACACAAATTCCACAAGTCCACAAACACATAAAATACCAAGTCCAACACAAATTCTAAACTATCATATAGTAGCGATCATTCTTAAACATGAAAGTAAGTTGATGTTTGAACATTTCAAATTAAAGAGAGGGGATTAGTTGGTCACTCAATTTCCATCCTCATCAAGGTCATACTTCTCATTGGCATCCAAACCATCATTGTCATCATCATCCTCAGTATTTCTGGATGGCTGCACAATCATATAAAGATAAATTTAACTAACAATTACTAAAAATTCACATCATAAAAATATGGTGAAGAATCATGAATCATATATGCCCGCACATAATCTAATTAGACTACACTTAAGTCATTATCTAAGCAAGCTCACTATTTCTATTACCACGGTGATAGAACCCACCCAAAATCCCTTCCACGCACACATACACACACATACACGAATATGTACCTCAGCCTGATATCCCTCCACATGACATGCCTCTGGTTCTTTATGTTTTTGCATAAATTCTTCAAACAAGATACGCAGTTGTGGCTTCCAGTGATCGGGCATATCCTCAGTCACATTTTGTGTGGCTGTGACCCATCTAGATGATCCTCCCATGCTGCTCAACCTCGACTGTGGTGGTGGTCCGAGTGTTCTAAGACCAACTGCACGTCCCTTCTTGTCAAGGACCTCCGGTACAGTGAGCCACAGTTCCTCAACGTCATTCTCAGAGTTCATTGGCTGAGCACCTTCTACCTTAGACTTAAAGGCATCCTAGGACAATGCAATACATGTGTTGAGACAATTATACAATTAAAAATACCACTTTGAATGTTAGATAGGTGAAGAGGGCAGAAATGATCTTAGGCATTAACTAATATATAAAGTGAAACGGTTTGGATCTTACCCTGATTTTCTCCGCTTTCTCGGTCACATATGGCTTGCCTTGCTTATTCTTTAGACGGTGGGTGTCCTCATAAACTACCAGCTTGGCTTGTGCTTTAGTCATCGTTGGATGTTGTAAACGTTTCCTATGCTCGAGAACAGGGTGTGGTACGGAACCACCAGTATGAGAGGCACTGTTGCTACGTGCACTCTTGCCTTGCTCAGATTTGCGTTCCCACTCCTCGTGTTTCCATTTATCCACCATCGAGGCCCAGATAACAGGGGTTAGCCACCGAGGAGGGTAGGCTTTCCACATCTCCAAATCAGCTCCTTCCCCAGAACTTTTACGCGCATGTGCCCTTGCTGCACAGAACCACTTGTGAAAATTTTGTTTTACATGCTTGAAAAAAGCTCTCTTACCCTCTGCCAAGTCCACAAAAGTAAAAGAATCCTGCCACAATGCATGTTATAAAGTGAGACTGAAACATGAACATAATTAAATAATTAGTCCTATAAATCAAACACGTCAACTCAACTTACAAGGAACCTACTCCAAATCTGCTCCTTTAAAATTTCTTCATCCTTCCAATCAGACCACACAGACCAAGGTCCTCTAATGCATGATTTCACAATACCACTTATTGCGGTCCTTGCTTTGTCATTTTCAATGCTATATGATTACATACATAAATATCAGTAAGGGAGCCAAAAAACAATAGAATTCAATAATCAATCATAAGAAAACAATATCAAATACTATAGAGTAGGCATGTACTTTCCATCAACAATATCTATTGTTTCCTTTGGTTGATCTGGTCGACCTAACACACCATGTGTCGGACCTCGGCCACGGCGAGGAGCTGTTAAACGTAATAGAAAAGTAATGCAACATTGATAAACAAACAAAGGGCAAATGAAGAAATGTAATTAAGTTATAGTTATACCACTTGCATTTGCAGATACAACTGATGATTCCCCAGGTTGCGTCACGCCAAGGCTAGCTGGGTCAAGGGGCTACTCGACGCTCGGGTCGGGTCCAACAATAGGTGTCGATACAGCTCGAGATCGTGCTCGACCCCGAGAGCTAGTGGAACACTGAATAATGACTAAAACATAACAATTCATCAAAGAAAAGTTCGACTGCAGTTAATTAATATAAGCATATAAACCTGTGAAATATCAAGTTGATAAACGTGTTGCTAACATACAAAATTAAACACCGTACTTTGAATTACATGAAAGCAAGCTAATGTGCACACAAAATACATGACAATCATCATGAATACAATGTGTTTAATCAAACTCTTCATCTTCTTCGTCTTCATCTTCTTCATTTTCATGTTCCTCTTCCTCTTCATCTTCATCTTCTTCTCCGTCATCACTACGTGTCTCATGATCATTATTATACATTGCGCTGATCTCGTCATCTCCTACTTCCTCCCTAACTTGACCTACTGCGTGAAGAGGCACGTCGTCAACGATCTCATCTACTCCAGCATGTAACAGAGCATAAGCTTCATCCTCCTAGTATGTATCCGGTACATCTGAAACTTCAACTTTCTTAGTCCTAATAACTGATGACCATTTCATATTCCTTTTTGAAACAGCATCTGCATAAAACACTTGCGAAGCTTGAAAAGCAAAGACGAATGGGTCATTTGATGCCAGCCTTGATTTCATGTTTACGTCGACAATCCCATATCTACTAACACGAAAATTGGTTCTTGACGTAATGTCAAACCATGTACATTTGAACATAACCAATCGATTTCCCCCACCAGAATACTCTAACTCGATGATTTCGTCAAGTTGTCCATAGAAATCACAAGCAGCATCATTATAACAGTCCCCCTTCACCAAAACACCACTATTTTGCGTTTATTTACCTTGGTCATGTTCCTTTGTGTTAAACCTGAAGCCATTTACAATAAAACCTTTGTAACATAACACGAGTTTATTAGGACCCCAAGCAAGGTCTTTCAAACGAGCATCAACAGGTTCGTTATTCCGCTGAACCTACAACAAAGTTTAAATAAGAATTGTTCATATATTAAATGCGATAAGTTATCTTTCATCCAAAAAAATTAGGTTTAATACTTACCCGTAATTGGAACCATCTAATAAACTCCTTGTTACGTTTTTCTTCAAGTTCTTTATCAGAGATTGCCGGATTGACAAATTCTGCTTCATTATCAAACTCACTACAAATTACATAAGTTATGACTCTCTCATATACATAAGCTTAATACACATAAAGGAAAAATTACTTACTCAATGAGTTCTTGTGGTTCCGGGCAATTAAGAAGGGCATATAATGATACGGCATCATGCTCCTCATTACTTAACCAACGAGTAGAGTTAGATCCAAAATGACGACCCGACTGGGTGAATATTGATAATTGACCTTCTAAATCTTCGAGTTGTTCCCCATCCTCATTTTTGACTCAGTCGCTTCAACCTTGTCTCAATGTCCGATTCAAAATAAAGTGAGGAAAAATTGACAAGTTCCTCAACAATGTAGGCCTCTCCAATTGAACCCTCTACGCAAGCCTTATTACAAACTTTTTTCTTCAATACAAGCATACACCTAGTTTTATACATTTTTACTGAATTAAACTCAATTGAGAGGGTAATATACAATACAAAAGCAAATAATACAAAAAAGTACCTCTCAAATGGGTACATCCATCGATACTGCACCGGTCCGCCCACTTTATCTTCATATGCCAAGTGAACAGGTAAGTGTTCCATTGAATCAAAGAATGATGGTGGAAAGATCTTCTCAAGCTTGCATATTGTTTCTATAATACTTTTTTCAAGGATCTCAATATCTCTTACCTTGATGACTTTTGAACACAAATCGCGAAAGAAATGGGAGAGTTCGGTCAAAGCTTCACATACTTGGTTAGGTAAAAATTCACGGATTGCAAGAGGAAGAACTCTTTCCATAAAGACATGACAATCATGGCTTTTCATCCCGTAAAACTTACAATCAAACAAATTGCAGCAACGAGATATATTTGCTGCATAACCATCTGGGAGCTTCAATTTTTTGACCCACTGACATACTTGTTCTATCTGGACCTTATCAAATGTGTAAGATGCTTTTGGCAATACAATCTTCCCATTGATCACTACGGGATGCAATTCGGTCCGTATGCCCATTCTCTGCAGATCTTTCCTTGCCTTTATGTGGTCCTTTGATTTTTCCTTGACATTCATAATTGTGTTAAAGATATTGTCAAATACATTCTCCTCGACGTGCATTACATCCATATTGTGTCGAACAAGAAGTGTTGGCCAATAGATTAACTCCCAAAAGATACTTTTTTTCTTCCAATTGTGTGTTCTCCCAAATCCTGAAATTTTCTGATCTGCAAAACCTTTCCCAAATGGCGATACATTCTTAAGTGCATTGATATATCCCAACACCTCATCCCCAGGTAAACGGTCTACCGTCATAACACGACGCTCAACTGTTTTGTCAAACTTGTCCTTTTGCTTTATAAAAGGATGATCCTGGGGTAACATTTTTCGATGGCATCCAAAAAAACAAGGCTTGCCCCCGTACTTTAAGGTGAACCCCTCATTTAAGTCCATGCAACAAGGACAAGCCAACTTACCATGCGTGCTCCAACCTGCCATGATCCCTAAAGCTGGAAAGTCGTTAATGGTCCACATCACGGCAGCTCTCAGTTGGAAGTTTTCCTTGAGAGATGCATCAAAGGTTGGAACACCCTGATCCCATAACATCTCAAGCTCATCAATCAGCGGCCTCAAATACACATCTATGTCCCTTCCTGGACTTTTTGGCCCTGGAATAAGAAGTGACATAAACATGTAAGGCTGCTTCATGCACAAGTGAGGGGGAAGGTTATATGGAACAAGAAATACTGGCCAAGTAGAGTAAGGCGTGCTTGAGTGCCCAAATGGATTGAATCCATCAGTTGCCAATCCAAGTCTCACATTCCGAGCATCTTCAGCAAAAGTAGGGTGCATACGATCAAAATGCTTCCATGCCTCTGCATCAGCCGGATGACTCATGACATTATTTTGTTTGGGACGAGTGATGACATACCTCATATGCTCAGCTGTCTTCCGCGAATAATATAGCCTTTGAAGTCTTGGTGTAACCGGAAAGTATCGTAATATCTTCCAAGGTATGCTCTTCTTTTTCCCCCTGTTTGGTTTGTACCTTGGGTGATTACAAACTGGACAATTTGTTAAATCCTTGTACTCGTTCCAAAATACTAAACAATCATTGTTGCACGCATGTATCTTTTCATACCCCAAACTAAGTGTCATAACCATTTTCTTTGCATCATAGTACGAACCCGGTAGTTTTTCATTCTGTGGCAACAATTCCTTCATAAAAGTCACCATAAGGTTAAATGCTTTTTCACTCATCCCACTCTCAGACTTCAAGTGTAATAACCTAGTTACCGCCGACAACCTACTATGCTTCTTCGAGCCAAACCATATTGGCTCATCTGCTTCTCTGAGCAGATCATAGAATTTTTTAGCCATATCATTAGGCTCAGTCAACTGATGATCATCATGATTAAATTCAGCTTGACCAACATCAATTAGCATGTCTTGATACGTATTGCCTTCATCCTTACCCTCATTTTGCATAGTGTAGGTATAGGTCTGTTGCACCGAGGTTTCTTCTCCGTGTTGAAACCATAAGGTATAGCCATTCATAAAGCCTTTTTGGTAAAGATCCAATCTAACATAAACAGCCTATTTCCACTCCAATAGATTGCAGCTCGCACACGGACATCTAATCCTACCGCTGTCCACAAAATCAAGGTGGCTATAGGCAAAGTTGAGGAATTCTATCACTCCCTGTCTAAAATCCTCACATAGTAAACCCCTGTCAATTCTTCTTGACATCCAACTTCTATCAACTGACATGATCACTTGTATAGAAATAACCTACAACCAACATGATAACTCGTAATAATATCCACAACATAGTAATGCTCACAATACCCATAGACCTAGATAAAAAATTCCAATATCTCTGCTAGTTCGATCCCTATAATGAATAACACAATATAGCTCTGATACTAATTACCAAATTATAATTCGGAACTTAGATAATCAATAACAAAATCGCACATTCAACCGACCATTCAACTATCATTCAACTAAATCGCACATTCAATCCAATTGGTCACATCCTCCGTCAACAATCTCAATAATCACACGTTAAATCCAATTGGGTCCCATCCTCCGTCAACAATCTCAATAATCTCAATCAATAATCACAATTCGGACCTCAGATAATCATAAATCAATAATCACAATCAATAATCAATAATCTCAATAATCATCAATCTTCAATCAATTTGGAACTCAGATAATCAATAATCAATATCCACTTTATTTTGGTCTTTCAGCTCTAACAGATTCAAACCTTAAATTATTGAATTTATATTTTGGATTTGTAGGTGTTGAAGAATTAGACCGCAATGATTAGTTGATTACAGTAATGAGTTGCGGAGTTGTAGAGATGCATCATGGTAATTGGCAAGATCAGTGGCGAACAGTAGAAAAAATAAAGTAATCGAAATTCGAAACATACCTTTGTCGCCGATTCACCCATCGGTGGTGAAGACCGAAGAAGGCTGGGAGCTCAGAGCCTCAGAGCCATTATCGCCGGTGGTCCGGTGGAGTGGAGTGACCGGAGGACAGAGCCACGAAGGTCTTCTTCTTCATAACAAACAAGATGCAGCAGAGGTGGCCGTCAGTCGGCGTGTAGCGATAGCGGCGGCCAACGTCAACAGAGGTGGTCGTCCGTAGCAGCAGAGGTGGCCGTCCGTCAATAGAGGTGGCCGTCCGTCGGCTGTAGATCTAGTGATCTAGATCCCAACGAGCTGTCGCGACTCGCGAATCGCTCAGACCTAGCTGCTCGCCGCTCGCCTGGCTCGCCGCTCGCCGTCTCGTCGTGGCTTCGGGCTTCCTGGCTGTCGACTGTCGTGGCTCCGCCCTTGGCCGGCGGTGACGAAATGGGGAGAAAGGGAGGGGGCGGCGGTGAGAATTTGGGGAGAAAAGGAGGCGGCGGGAGCTCAAAGAGATGGAGGGAAATGAAAAGAAAAAAAAAGCCCTAAATTATACATTTGGGGGTTTTCTCCAAAACTCAAAAAGAAAAACAAAAAATAATCAAAATTAGAATTATTAGTTTTAGGTGACGGAATTTTAGTGACGGAGCAAATTCCGTCACTAAAAGCCTTTTAGGTGACGGAATTTTAGTGACGGAGCCAAATTCCGTCACTAAAAACCTATTTTCTTAACATTGGTTAGTTTAGGTGACAGAATTTTAGTGACGGAGCAAATTCCGTCACTAAAAGCCTATTAGGTGACAAAATTTTAGTGACGGAGCCAAATTCCGTCACTAAAAACCTGTTTTCTTGTAGTGTTTCAATCTCTGCATTGAGTAGCCAAAACCCTTGTGTGATCACCGTGGCTAATGCCGTTTTTGGATCAAACGCACCAATCCCTGCCGATATACTTGTCAAAGCTTTCCAAGTTGACAAGAACCTCGTCGATTACCTTCAACTCACTTTTTAGTCAGCAGAAAGAATACGGAAGACTCGGCAATTTATTTGTGTGTATGCTTTCGTGATATTTGGTATTTGTTGATTTTTTTGTGTTGTTCTTACCTAGGCGCTCTTTTCTAAATTAAAGACCTTTCACATATGGTTTTAATCTGTAGTAATTGAAACCTCAGTTAAATATATGCATTCAAATTGTACTATCAAAGCAATTGCGTTGATTAAATCTTTTCATCAAACCTCGAACGGGAACTGTAACGATCCGGTTCACTGTCCCACCACAAAACAATGTCTCTTTCTAAAGGGCTACTCAAGTATGTATTTATGAGTTCATGAACAAAGTTTAAGGTCAATCACAAATCATCTCAGATCTAATGTGGAATATCATAATCATTCCTCCTTGTGTTGTCGCGTCCTCGCTAAGTCTCGATCACACATTAGCCACATTAGCCAAAATCTTCCTTTTTGTCAGCCGCTGTTAACAGATAAATTAGCCAAAAAGCTGATGTCTTTGTCATTGATGAATGCTGTGTATGACCCAACATCTCTCCTGCCAATCATCTATCCAAACAATTTCAAGGCGGAACATTGGTTTATCTAAACTAGCATGCATACTTAGCAGCACGTTCTCCAAATTCATTACATCCATTTAGGAATCCTCGATCACAAGCGCTCTTTCTATCTTCTAGGTATTATCTAAATTTAATGACGGGCTGCTCTTCACATGTACATGCCAAATTGATAGAAGATCAATAGCATCCATTAAACTAGGAATACCATCAAGTCGAGTATGATTGAATGTGAAATAGCATCCATTAGACTAGGAATATCACTGAACCGGATAGTTACAATTGCAATGTTCTTCCCCCCTGAGCAGGCTGTACTATTATTTTCCTATCCTGCGTCAGGTTTGAGAGGTTAGGCACTTCTTAGAGGTACTGGACAGTCAAGGGTGGAAGCCATTGAAGATTGGGGCATTTTAGTAGAAACTTTGCCCAGAACTGGGTTTGTGATGAGGTATATATACATATAGGGAGCTGATCCGTTGAGAGCCCTAGCAAAATAGGAGATCTTTTTGCGGCGCTGTCAGTCGTCCGCTACATAGTGTAGCGGACGGACCTTTTTATCATTTTGCCCCTGCTCCCCCGTCCGTTACACTGTGTAGCGGACCACTTTCTTGGCCCCACATTGACAGCCAAAAAGTCGTCCACTACACTGTCTAGCGGACGACTGACACATTTCCAGACGGGTCTGTACCTTCATGACATATTTCCAGACGGGTCTGTACCTTCATTTCTACACACGTCAATCTTGTCGGAAATACTGTCCGCTACACAGTATCACAGACAGTACTTTTATACCCAAAAACTTCCTAAAGCTCCTTCGGCTACAATTTTCTTCTCCTTCGGACTCGCTTCCATTTTCAGCTCCCTTCAAGCTTCGAGTAACACTTACTTCAAGCTTCACTCAAGCAAGGTAAGTTTGCGAATGGTGAAGTTTTCTTTATGGATTGACTGGTAAAATATAATTTTATTTTGTTTGGACAAAAAAATATAGATTTTTTTTATGTTCTAGAAATTTGTCACTGTATTCATCAATTTGTGATGTTCTAGACATGATGTTCATAAAAAATGTGTAATTTGTTAACTCTAAATAAATTCATTTTAGTTTAATTCGATTTTTTGGCATGATGAATTCGTCTATTTATCTTAGTAATTTTAATTTGTTATGTTCAATAAATTAATAATTATTAATTTGGAGACACTTTTGAGATTATGCATACGGTATGTTTGTCATCCTAAATTGGTCTATTCGCCAAGGTAATTTTTAGGTAATATTTTCAGTTAGAAATGCCATTTGATTGTTAAGCGTAGTCTATTTCTACACAGGTCTTGTTTCACAATGTCTGATTTCGTGTCGAGCTCCAACGTCCCCGTAGATGCTAGTGATCCGTATCTAGGACGAACGTTTCAAACATTGGAAGAAGCTGAAGAATGTTTTCGAGCGTATTCATTGAGGGTTGGTTTTGGCATTAGAATAAAGACTACAAGAACAAGCAACGTAACAAAAAAGATATGCTCTCGCTTATACGAGTGTCATAGGGGCAGAAATCCACAGCAAAATGAGACACGCGTAGGCAATGATGACAGTGATGACGAAATAGGATATTCGCGTAGAAGACGGGACTGCTTTGAGCGCACAAATTGCCAGGTCAAGATGTTCGTAAGCTACAAACCCAAGCAAGATCATTGGCTTATTACCAGCCTGGAACTGGCACACAATCACCCGTTAGTAACTCCTTCTAAGGTGAGTCAGATGCATCAACACAAGAAGATGGGTAAGGTCGCGAGGAGCCTAATTCACACAATGAGCAATGCGCGAATTGGACCTACTGAGATTGTTAATGTTCTTGCTGAACAGGCTGGGGGAATTCAAAATTTAAACTTTAACACGACAGACGTTCGTAACGCGGTCCGAACCCATAGACGAGCCGCGTATGACCTCAATGATGCGCAATCGACAATGAGCCTATTGAAACGGATGCAGATGGAGGACCCGCAGTTTACCTTCGATTATAAACTTGACGACGAGCATCGAGTTAGTACAATTTTTTGGGTCGACGGTCGTTCGAGGCTAGCTTATAAGCATTTTGGGGATGTCGTGACTTTCGACACCACATACCGTACCAACAAGTACTCGATGCCGTTCGCTCCTTTCACCGGCGTCAATCATCATTATCACTCCATCCTGTTCGGGTTCGCCTTGTTAAGGGACGAGAGCGAGGTTTCTTTTGTATGGTTGTTTAGGACGTGGCTGGAAGCAATGAACTTCAAAGCACCCAAAGTGATCATCACCGATCAAGATTTGGCAATGAAGAAGGCTATTGCTACCGTCTTCCCAGACACCCGGCACAACTTGTGCACTTGGCACATAAGCAACAAATACCTGGAACGTCTGCATCACGTGTACGCAAAGTATCCAGACTTTAAACAGGATTTTGACAAGTGCGTTACCAAGTCGTTAACGATTGAGGAATTCGAGGAGAGGTGGGAAAAGCTTGTTCGGGATTACTCATTGCAAGACAACGAGTGGCTCCAGCACTTGTACGAGCGCAAAGAGCAATGGATTGGCGTTTACACGAGGAGGTATTTTTCAGCGGGCATGAAAACGACGGGCAGGAGTGAATCTATGAATGCCACGTTCGATAGTTATGTGGGTACAACTACCAATTTGAAGACTTTCGTTGCATCCGCACAAAAAGCGGTAGCTTCGTTGTTCGTAAAAGAAAGGGCTGCCGACTTTGCAACAACGTACAAACAAAGGAGAAGGTTGCTCGAGACCCCGCTGGAGCTGAACGGTGCCAAAGTCTATACGAAGGAGATCTTCTTGCTATACCAAGTAGAGCTGCGAAAATCGGGACGATACAGTATAAACAAGGTGGCAGAAATGTCTACGCGTGAGTACAAGGTTTATTCGCTCGTGAATGACCTCGTCCCTGAGAAGCTGCGCAGAATTTATACGGTGAGCCATGACACATTGACGGATTCGGTGACATGTGTTTGCAAGAAGTTTGAGTTCCATGGCATCCTGTGTAGACACGTTCTGCGGTTTTTCACCCAGAAGAATATCAGGACAATCCCCGATAAATATGTCCTGCCACGGTGGACGAAAGGTGCAAACAGGTTGCACGGTACCATTGCCTTTCCGGAGCACCCGTATACTGACTTTGAAGAATCAGAGACGTTGCGGTATAATCATCTGGTGACAATGTTCACCCGTTTGTCCGTAAAAGGTGCTGCTACAATGGCCGGATATAAACATCTCCTCGAGGTAGCTCAGCAGCAAGAGCCCATCGTCGACCAGTTGGAAGCAGCTTCAGTCAGCAATGCGGTTGACACTGAGCCTACAACGGGATCAGAAGATGACGAGCCGGGGGAGGAAGACGACAATGATATCCGGCCTTTGGACCCAATTATATCGCAGACGAAAGGCCGCAAGAGATCTACGCGGATGAAGAGCTCTATTGAACATGCAACTCAACCTAAAAAGCTGAGAAGGTGTGCATTGTGCAACAAAATGACCGACCATGACAAGCGGAACCATTACAAGGCACTGGGGATAAGTCCAGGGGTTTTGCAAGAGGAGGAAGAAGATGAGGAAGAAGCAGCTGCAGTGGACCTTTAGTTTTTTTGTATAAGCCATCAAGATTGTTTAACATTTGTAATAATATGTAATATTTGATGAGATTATCTTCTTACCGAAGACTGGAAGGTTATTTCTGATGGACCCATTCACAGATTAACTTTAAATCTTTTTTTTTTGGCTTGCCCCGTCCGCTACACTATGTAGCGGACGTCGCACCAGAGACCAACATTATTGGGATTGTAAAGTGTCCGCGGCACAATATAACAGACAAAAAACTGTTGGTATGCCTTCTGTCCGCTACACAATGTAGCGGACGTCAAACTCCTATTAAATACCAATCAGAACGGCCTCTCTTTTTCCACCCATTTCTCTCTCTCTGTCTCTCCCCAACGTCTCACCCACCCGCGACCCCCTCTACGGCAACCGTCCGCATGGCTACTGCTTCGGTGAACAGGAACTTCTTCAAGGTCATGGTGCCTGGGTTTCATATCGAACTTGTAGGCATCCCTCTTACTCTGTGTTTTCGTGTGTGTTAATTTTATCTTTGCTTAAAAACTTACCTGTCTTATAATGAATGTGATAGGCCATACCGGTAGCCTTCTGCAGATTGCTTATCACACTTTGGCACGAAGCCACTTGGGTCGAAACAACTTTAAACAGCAGCAAGGGGTCATGGCTTGTTAAAATCAAGAAGAAGCGCGGCCAAGAGCAACTTTATTTCGCAGAGGGTTGGAGTAATTTCTGCGAGCAGCACGACCTCAATGAAGGGGAGTTTGTAATCTTTGAACACAAGGGGCTATTTAGGTTTCAAGTATCCGTGTTTGATCAAAGCACCTGTGAAAAAGTTTTCCCCCAATGTTGAACCCTTAATTTGTGTTAATAAATTTGTGTTAATAAATTTGTGTCTGATAATTTTAGGTTCTTAATTGTGCATTTGAGAATTGTGATGGTCAATTGATGATTTGAGGGTGTCAAATTTTTGATGGAATATCATGCCTTGAGAATGTTGAGATTGTTTAATCCGCTGCTAAAGCACTTATTCCATTGCCAGAAACTACCAACTCGAACAAAGTCTGACGAACAGTTAAAAATACCAACAACTAATTTATTTTTTTTGCCCAACTGTCCGCTACATTGTATAGCGGAAAAAAGCAACTATCCGCTACACTGTGTTGCGGACGGCGCACAACTTCCAAATTTTTTACACTTTTTTGCACTTGGAGTACCCCACTGTCCGCTCTAAACTCCAACACTAAGAAAATCTTTTCACTACCCCTTGTGTCCGCTACATTGTGTAGCGGACGGCGCAGCAGAAATTCTTAACCCCAACACTTAGAAATTTTTTTCACTTCCCCGAGTGTCCGCCACATTGTGTAGCGGACGGCGCAGCAGAAACTCTAAACCCCAACACTTAGAAAATTTTTTCACTTCCCGAGTGTCCGCCACATTGTGTAGCGGAGCCCAACACTTAGAAAATTTTTTCACTTCCCCAAGTGTCCGCCACATTGTGTAGCGGACGGCGCAGCAGAAACCCCGAAATTTTTTTCACCTCCCCCAGTGTCCGCTACATTGTGTAGCGGACGGCGCAGCAGAAACTCTGAACTCCAACACTTGAAAATTTTTTGCACCTATGTTGCCCCACTGTCCGCTACACTGTATGGCGGACGGCTAATCTCCAACACTTAGAAAATTTTTGCACTTCCCTACTGTCCGCTACATATTTTGTTTTCCACCTTTCAATCATTCTCAATCTACCTTTCAATCATTCTCAATGAGAGCCAAAAAACCAACTCAAATCAATCAAAATCATCTTCAACGCAAATCAGACAAATCAATCAATAATCTTCAACACAAATCAATGAGAGCTTTCTAAATAATCAAGGTTTATTAAAAAAAATTATTGTAATGGTACAATGTCAACTGGGGGAATCATGTTGGGAGGGATTCTCGTCATTAGCCGGATTTACAATAAACCTAACCGCTCTAGGCCGGCCTTTCATAATTTGCCAAGCTATTCTATATCTAAAGGTGTCTACTTCTGCTTGGCTCCAAACGGCCGCTTGAGGCTCTCAGACCGACAAATGTAATCCATGTACATGCAAAGGAAGACGCCGCAGTCCGAAGTGTTACGTTGCTTGGGCCTCCTCTTCTTCAATCGCAAATCGAGCTTTGGCCGCGCCGGTACAGGGTTACCACGGATACCATTGACCATTGCACAAAATATATTCTGCGAGAAACACAAAACGGCGTAAGACACGAGTTAACATTTATGCCAAGTTACAATAACTGTTAAACAACAATCGTAATATTACCATTGAGTCCAACTGGGCTTTGTACATCTGCAGCACAGGCATGTGGATGGTATCGTCGTGGAGACTGTCGATCACCGATACGACTTTCTCTTCCGGTTCATAGCAAACCAAGTACCAGTGGCTTTCCCCTAAAAATGGGATTAGAAACACGTCGGCAACACTTGCGCTCACTGGACTATCCCTAGTAAGATACGCTCGTAGGTTAGCGGACGGTCTCCACTGGCTCAACTTTTTCTTCCGCCTTTGCTCGACCCACTCCTGCCATTCAGACACTAGGAGGCTATGAAAAAAGGCATCCACCAAAAAAATGGCCGGATACCCGTTCAGCCGCTCCCGACCCCTTTCCTTCAGAATCTCCACGTATGTGGAGATGACACCGTTGTCTAACCAACTCCCCGGAGCCAGGGAGGCCATTTCTCCCCACTCGCAAGTGTAATCCATGCCCTCCGGATGATTCACACTATACAACGCTTTGTCCCGGGGGAAGCCGCTAAAATAACGCTCTCTGATTATTTGGCATTTATGCGGCTTTAGGGGCTTCACTGGATGCCCTTTGCGATATTGCCCTCGGGGGTCGACGGGGGGATATTGCACTCCTTTGGGGGGGTCGACCGGGGGATATTGCCCTCCTTCGGCAATAGATGGTCCTGCCCACGGGACAATGGGCAGTGTCTCCGACAGACTGATGTGTCCGAAACCCCAGTCTTGCGTGACTTGACTCTGAGAGAGGGGTTGGGGTTCCGAGTCCAATAGCAAAGAGAAGGAGGGCACACTGTAGTCTTCCCACGGCGCTTGAGCCTGGCCCATGGTGCTTGGCAGTCCCCAATCACCACCCATTCCAGGTACAGAGGGACCACCATATCCCTGGCTCACTCCCGAAGTCTGTCCCGAGGGATCGGTGTATCCCTCGCTCACATATGGGGGCTGCCACCCCGGATAACCCATTCCCGGGCTGACGCCGGAAGGCTGGCCCGATGCTTGGCATAAAAAATTCCCGCAGCCATACGCCAACGCTTCAGCCTGTTGGCGAAGCTCCTCGCCCATTGCATCCACCAAATCCTTCCGCTCGCTCAACTTCTGGAAGAAGGCGAACGAGGCATTAACCTACATCCAGAGAGATAATAAATAAGTAACTTCATACACAGTTAGAATCATCAAGTTCAATTAAAGGCACTGGTTGGCCAACTTACCAGATTGTATGCCATGTGCTCATCGATCTGACCCCTAGGGTGGTACTTCTCCCCGCGTTCAAACCTTACTGGAGCTACTCTCCTCCGGGTGATGCGGTAGTACCACCCATTGTACTGTTCGATGCTGATCACGGGGTCAGGCTCCGACACAATGGCCGCCAGCGTGTCCTGCCAGGAATTCCAAACTTCAATTTCTCGTGCGCACAAGTCGTGCGCATTCGCCTTGCCAAACCGTCCGACACCCGGTGGGTTCCTGTTAAGCCTCATATCCGGCGCGCCGGCTGGCAACCCCTGCAGGCACTCAAAATGGCGCATAGCGCGATCTGGCAGCTGCCACTCTGCGACCTCGAAGTGGATCAGGGGTGTGCGTTGCAACCCGGAGAGCGTGAAGACGAACGACTCTCCCACCCGTCGCGCCAAATGTTTGTACGGTGCCCATCGCATCTGGCCAGGAGATAACGAGTCGAGCTCCCCCCGATAGTACGTAATGTTGTGATGGGGATCGTCTCTCCTCGGGTAGTGGCTGTCCTTCCGGCTGTACTCCCAGGCGCACAACCGAGGCCACACATTATCGGTTCCGTCCCTACGCCTGGGTGCGCCGGTAGCAAGGTGTTCATAAGACCACACCTGAGAGCAAAGACAAATTAAATAAAGTATCGTCAAATTTTATTGTCGATTCAACCCAAAAAAAAAGAAACGAGCACGTAATCAAGAATTGTATGATATACCTGCAATAGCGAGAGACATGCACATATCGCTTTGGAGTCGGGCCTCGTTGCCTTGTGCAATGCTCGGTACAGGTACGCAAGAGTTGCGGCTCCCCAGGCATAATCCCCAACCTCCAGCAGGTTACCCAACAACGGTAAATATTTGACGCTGACGGTATTCTTCGACGTTGTTGGGAACAGAATTGCCCCCATCACCCACAAGAGGAAAGCTTGTGTGTACAGCACAAGCATCTGATCCGTGTAGTTATTCGGCAGAACCTTGTAGGTATCTACCAACCACTTCAACTTGATACCACCAGTGCTAAATTGATCCTGGGGTATCGAAGTAAAGAAGTCCCTAGCGGTCCTCTTATTCGTTGCTTCCGACGGAGGAGCTATTACCGGCCGCCCCGTCACCGGTAACCCTAAGATGAACCCTACATCTTCTAGGGTAATTGTCAGCTCTCCGAGAGGGAAGTGAAACGTATTCGTTTCACTTCTCCACCTTTCAACAAGGGCACCTATTAAGTGCCGGTCAAGTTGTTGAAAGATCTGCCCATGCGTGAAAATCCCAAACCCAATCCCACGCAGTAATCTTTTCTGGGTTCTGTTCAATTTCCATGCTTTAAAATTATCGGATACTTCTACCGTGTTGAGAAGTGCTCTTTCCTACGAATTAATAAATACAATTTAAGCAAAATAAACGATATACAACGTTCCCAAGAATAACAAAGTTGATAAAATAAGTATCTTACTCCACCATCCCATATGAGCGTACTGATATGGTTTGCTTGGTCGTATAATACGGACGGATCTTCTGGTCCAGGGTTGAAATCCATTTTTGGCAACTGAAATTATGGAAAACGGCAAGGTTGGAAGCGTAAACATTCTCAAACATACAACGCTAGCATGTGATCAGATAATACTCACATAAGTTCACATGCTGTGTATATGCAATGTACATAGATACAAACAGACACGGAATGAGATTTTACAAGTGAAATCACATGAACAAATAATACGCAATACACATATATAATATATATATATAGATACATTGACAAACGCTAGCACAATGCACCGCGCACACATTCAAAATCATGCATAAGCCGCAATAACAACTCTAGATTATGAACAAATAAAGGATTGGTTTGTGAACTTACGTGATTGATTTGTCGATTAAAGGATTTCTTGAGAAGAAATTGCGCCGATCTACTTGCCAACGCCGCTAGAAGAATTGTGAGAAGAAAGAATGAATAGCAGTTTAGAAGGAATGAATAAGGGTTTCGAAGTAATGAAAAGCAAAAACGGTCTGCTACACTATCTAGCGGACGGTGGGATAAGGACAAAGTAACAGTCGTGCATCGACAGGACTAATGTGACAACTGATTTGACGGAAACAGTCCGCTAGACAGTGTAGCAGACGACTTTTTGGCTGTCAATGTGGGGCCAAGAAAGTGGTCCGCTACACAGTGTAGCGGATGGGGGAGCAGGGGCAAGATGGTAAAAAGGTCCGTCCGCTACACTATGTAGCGGACGACTGACAGCACTGCAAAAATAAAGGATCTGGGCCGTCCATCCCGAAGGGATGGACGGCCAGATCGCGCTAGCAAGATCTCCTATTTTGCTAGCGCTCTCAACGGATCAGCTCCCATATATATATATATATATATATATATATATATATATATATATATATATATATATATATATATAGCTAATCCGTTGATAGCGCTAGCAAAATAGGAGATTTTGCTAGCACGATCTGGCCTCCATCCCTTCAAGATGGACGTCCCAGATCTTTTTTGGAAGTTGTCAGTCATCCGCTACATAGTGTAGCGGACGGACCTTTTTACCATATTGCCCCTCCTCCGTCATCCGCTACACTGAATGGCAGACAAATTTTTTGGTCTGACGCTGTCAGTCAAAAAGTCGTCCGCTACATAGTGTAACAGACGACTTTCGACAACCTTTTGACTGACAGCGTCTGACACAATTACAGACTTGTCTATACCATTAATTCTGCACACGTCCGCTGCACCGTATCGCGGACAGTATTCCCTGCCTACTCCAGCACAATTTTCTTCTCCTTCAGACTCGCTTCCATTTTGAGCTTTTTTCAAGTTTCGAGTAACACTTGCTTCAAGTTTCACTCAAGCAAGGTCAGTTTGTGAATGGTGAAGTTTTCTTTATGGATTGACTGGTAAAGTATAATTTATTTGTTTGGACAAAAAAGTATAAATTTTTTTATGTTCTAGAAATTTGTCACTCTATTCATCAATTTGTGATGTTCTACTCTAGATTTTTTGTGATGTTCTAGACATGATGTTCATAAAAAAGGTATAATTTGTTAACTTTAAATAAATTATTATAGTTTAATTCGATTTTTTTGAGGTTCGATAATTTCGGAAAATTTATTCTATTTAAATTCAAATTTTTTGAGATATGTTTGTTGTATTTTGGCATGATGAATTTGGCTATTTATCTTAGTAATTTTAATTTGTTATGTTCAATAAATTAATACTTATTAATTCGGAGACACTTTTGAGATTATGTATATGGTATGTTTGTCATCCTAAATTGGTCTATTCGCCAAGGTAATTTTTAGATAATATTTTCAGTTAGAAATGTCATTTGATTGTTAAGCGTAGTCTATTTCTACACAGGTCTTGTTTCACAATGTTTGATTTCATGTAGATCTTGTTTCACAATATCTGATTTCGTGTCGAGCTCCAACGTCCCCGTAGATGCTGGTGATCCATATCTAGGACGAACATTTCAAATATTGGAAGAAACTGAAGAATGTTTTCGAGCGTCTTCATTGAGGGTTGGTTTTGGCATTAGAATAAAGACTACAAGAACAAGTAACGTAACAAAAAAGATATGCTCTCGCTTATACGAGTGTCATAGGGGCAAAAGTCCACAGCAAAATGAGACACGCGTAGGCAAAGATGACAGTGATGACGAAATAAGATATTCGCGTAGAAGACGGGACTGCTTTGAGCGTACAAATTGCCAGGTCAAGATGTTCGTAAGCTACAAACCTAAGCAAGATCATTGGCTTATTACCAGCCTGGAACTGGCACACAATCACCCATTAGTAACTCCTTCTAAAGTGAGTCAGATGCATCAACACAAGAAGATGGGTAAGGTCTCGAGGAGCCTAATTCACACGATGAGCAATGCGCGAATTGGACCTACTGAGATTGTTAATGTTCTTGCTGAACAGGCTGGGGGAATTCAAAATTTAAATTTCAACACGATAGACTTTCGTAAGGGGTCCGAATCCATAGACGAGCCGCGTATGACCTCAATGATGCTCAATCTACAATGAGCCTATTGAAACAGATGCAGATGGAGGACCCGCAGTTTACCTTTGATTATAAACTTGACGACGAGCATCGAGTTAGTACAATTTTTTGGGTCGATGGTCGTTCGAGGCTAGCTTATAAGCATTTTAGGGATGTCGTGACTTTCGACACCACATATCATACCAAAAAGTACTCGATGCCGTTCACTCCTTTCAACGGCATAAATCATCATTATCACTCCATCCTGTTCGGGTTTGCCTTGTTAAGGGACAAGAGCGAGGGTTCTTTTGTATGGTTGTTTAGGACGTGGCTGGAAGCAATGAACTTCAAAGCACCCAAAGTGATCATCACCGATCAAGATTTGGCAATGAAGAAGGCTATAGCTACTGTCTTCCCAGACACCCGGCACAACTTGTGGACTTGGCACATAAGCAACAAATACCCTGAACGGCTGCATCACGTGTACGCAAAGTATCCAGACTTTAAACAGGATTTTGACAAGTGCGTTAACAAGCCATTAACGATTGAGGAATTCGAGGAGAGGTGGGAAAAGCTTGTTCGGGATTACTCATTGCAAGACAACGAGTGGCTCGAGCACTTGTACGAGCGCAAAGAGCAATGGATTGTCGTTTACACGAGGAGGTATTTTTCAGCGGGCATGAAAACGACGGGCATCAGTGAATCTATGAATGCCACGTTTGATAGTTATGTGGGTACAACTACCAATTTGAAGAGTTCGTAAGAGAAAGGGCTGCAGACTTTGCAACAACGTACAAACAAAGGAGAAGGTTGCTTGAGACCCCGCTGGAGCTGAACGGTGCCAAAGTCTATACGAAAGAGATCTTCTTGCTATACCAAGTTGAGCTGCGAAAATCGGGACGATACAGTATAAACAAGGTGGCAGAAATGTCTACGCATGAGTACAAGGTTTATTCGCTGGTGAATGACCTTGTCCCTGAAAAGCTGCGCAGAATTTATACGGTGAGCCATGACACGTTAACAGATTTGGTGACATGTGTTTGCAAGAAGTTTGAGTTCCATGGCATCCTGTGTTGACAGATTCTGCGGTTTTTCACCCAGAAGAATATCAGGGCAATCCCGATAAATATGTCCTGCCACGGTGGACGAAAGGTGCAAACAGGTTACACGGTACCATTGCCTTTCCAGAGCACCCGTATATTAACTTTGAAGAATCAGAGACGTTGCGGTATAATCTTCTGGTGACGATGTTCACCCGTTTGTCCGTAAAAGGTGCTGCTACAATGGCTGCATATAAACATCTCCTTGAGGTAGCTCAGCAGCAAGAGCCCATCGTCGACCAGTTGGAAGCAGCTTCAGTCAGCAATGCAGTTGACACTGAGCCTACTACGGGATCAGAAGATGACGAGCCAGGGGAGGAAGACGATGTAGCCGATGTGTCTTGGCTTCTTTAAATACCAATCAGATCGGCCTTCTTCTTTCTCCCGTAAAACTTCTCTGTCTCGAACATCTCACCCACCTGCGACCACCTCTTCGGCGACCGTCCTGATGGCTTCTGCGTGAAGAGGGATGTTTCAGTCGGCAGACACTTCTTCAAGGTCATGACGCCTGGGTTTCATACAGAACTTGTAGGCCATCCCTCTTTCTATGTGTTTTCGTGTGTGTTAAAACTTTTATCTTTGGTTAAAAACTTACCTGTCTTATATTGAATGTGATAGGCCATATCGGTAGCCTTTTGCAGATTGCTTACCATGCTCTAGTTTGAAGCAACTTTAACCAGTCGCAAGGGGTCATGGCTTGTTAAAATCAAGAAGAAGCGCGGCCAAGAGCAAATTTCTTTTGAAGAGGGTTGGACCAATTTCTGCAAGTAGCACGACCTCAATGAAGGGGACTTTGTAATCCTTGAACACAAGGGGCATATGTGTTTCAAGTGACGATGTTTGACCATAGCACTTGTGAAAA